>JASTWB010000553.1:0-14202 GCA_032158295.1 Pycnopodia helianthoides | reverse complement strand
TTTTCTTCAAATGTTTGTGTGTATGTGTCGCCTCTACATCCCATGGCTCATGAAAAGGTACATTTGAGTATTATTAAACGTGTAATACAGGTAGCTCTGGTAGAAGAGACAGTTTGTGCCCAAAATCAAAAGTTCAGTTTTCGGGAAGTTTCTTCTTCCCATATCGTTCGGACGGTAGTCAGCTTGAAAAAGCCCATGGAATTTGCCCTTGTTCCGGACTTGAATTTGGGTTTTGGGAAACCCAAAAGGAATGGGGGCTTGCATTTGCCTCCCAATATGCGTAACCACTAGTAAGACCAGAATTTCTGTTACAAGACCAGAATCAAGAGAGAAATCCATTATCTACACAGTTTAACATGTAACTGTTTTTATTGAACAAGCACTGACGCAAAAGTGATTTCATTTCTTTTATGGGGTGGGTAGTTAAAAAACAGAGTTGGAAGATATTTAGCAGATTGATCAAAGTTAAATTGGATTTTATATCTTTCTTCCTCAAGTAACTACTTCGTGATGTACATTACATGTATTTTTCGGTCTGCTTTCCCAAATCAAAATGATGGCCTTTGCTCCTGCAGGGTTATGATGTTGCTTGCCACTCGTCAAAATTTTAGTGTGTAGGGCTAATTTAATTTTCTGATCAGACATTTGGTCTGTGTCTAGCTGTTTGCTGGAGGACTGCAAGAATTTTTTTTTCCCATCCTTAGAGCAGCCAAAACTCTCCCTGTTTTGCGAAAAAATCCATCTTCCATTTTCAGATAAAAAAATTTAAAAATCCCCAATTATTTTGGGTTTTCCCCTGTTTTCATAAGCCCAATTTTTGAAAAAAAAATTTTCCTTGATGAAAAGATGAAAATGTTGGCGCTTGCCCCTCAGAGTGGTCTTTTGCATATAAGATTTCTTTTAAAAAATCGTACACTTTCTAATTTAACTGTTGAAGTTGTTAAACCCTGAAAATTTTTTGAAGTTTTTGTACTTTCCTTATTGAATCAAGTTTTTATCAGTGGGATTTTGTTTAAATTTTTTTATTGCCCCTGAAAAAGTACGGCTCTTTGAGTTTTTGACCTTATTATATTTTGGAGACTTTCAGATCAAAACATATGCGCCGCAGGTGAGGGAACCACATTTAAAGTGTCTTTTGTTTTGTTTGAAACAACCCCAGTCTGTTCTGTGAGGTTTGCATACGGCCCGCTAGGACAACACGCCATAATTATTGTGAAAGGAAAAGGGTGATTGAAAAAGTCAGATTATGGGTCGGCTCAACCCAGATTGGATTTCGGCAGCAGAGGCAAACTTTATTTAAAAAATTTTGGAGTTAAGTAACCAAGGTGAAAAACTTAAAATTGGTCGTAGTGGTCACTGTCTCGGTCAGTCCCTCCTGCTCCAATTACCCATTGTACTTGTGGCACAAACCATTTCCCTTGATTCCCACAGCCTAAAAAAAAAATACATTTACAAATTTCTGTGTCTGCAGTTTTTCCAGAAACATAATTTTTGCAAATTTTTTTGGGTGTTCTTTGAATTGTCTTTGCCCGTGGCACGTTTTTTCTTCAATGTTTGTGCGATGTGTGCCTTACATCCCATGGTCATAAAAAGGTACAGTTGAGTATTTTTAAAGTGTAAACAGGAGCTTGGTAGAAGAGCAGTTTGTGACCTAAATCAAAAGTTCATTTTTCGGGAAGTTTTTTCCCTTCCCCCATATCTTTTCTGAGGGGTAGTCAGCTTGAAAAGCCCTATGGAATTTCCCTTTTTCCCCGGGGCTTTAATTTGGGTTTGGGGAAACCCACGGGAAATGCGGGCTTGCATGTTGCTTACAATATCGTAACCCTGAAAGACCAGAATTTTGTTACAAGACAGAATAAAAGGGGGAAAACCCATTATCTACACTTTTAAACATGTAACTGTTTTTATCTGAACAAGCACTGCGCAAAAGTGATTTCTTTCTTTTATGGGGTGGGTGTTCAAAAACAGATTTTGGAAGTTTTTTAGCGTTTGATCAAATTTTAAATTTTGGATTTTATATCTTTTTTCCCTCAAGAAAACTATTCTGATGTACATTAATGTATTTTTCGGGTGTGCTTTCCCAAATAAAAATGATGGCCTTTGCTCCTGCGGGGTTTTTTATGATGTTGCTTGCATCGTCAGAATTAAGTGTGGAGGGCTGAATTTAATTTCTGATCGGGACACTTTGGTCTGTGTCTAGTGTTTGCTGGAGGTGATTTTCCCCCGCAACCAGCTCATGTACATGCCAAAAATGTTTTTTTGCCCCTTAGAGCACCCAACCCCCCCCTGTTTCTGCGAAAATAAATCCATCTTTCAATGTTCATAAACAAATTTGAAAATTCCCCCCAAATTTAAATTGGGTTTTTCCCCCCTGTTTTTTCATAACCCCCCCAATTTTTTTGTAGAAAATTTCCCTTGACTGAAAGATGAAAATGTTGGCAGCTTGATTTTAGAGTGGTCTTTTGATATAAGATTCTTTGAAATCGTAACTTTCTAATTAAACTGTTGAAGTTGAAAAACCCCTTAAATATTTGAATTTGTTGATATTTCCCTTTTTAAATAAAGTTTATATCAGTGGGTTTTGTTTGTTTTTTTATTGCACCTGAGAAAGTACAGGTCTTTGGTTATTGCCCCTTACTTATTTTTGGGAGTTTCAGATCAAAACTATGCCCGCAGGCTGTGGAACCACATTTAAGTGCCCTTTTTGTGTTTTTAAAACAACCAGTCTGTCTTTGGGGTTTGCATCACTGGACCGCTCCCAAAAAATTTTATTGTAAAAACAGGACAAGGGATATTGCAAGTCAGATTAGGGTCAGGCTAAACCCAGATTGGATTTCGAGCAGCGAGGCAAACTTTAATTTCAAAAATCTTTGGAGTTAAGTCCCCAAGGGGTAGAAAAAAATTGAATTGGTCGTGGGGTATGATCTCGGCAGTCCCTCTGCTACCAATTTACCCTTGTCATTGTGTGAAAAAAACATTCTACTTGATTTGCCACGTCTAAAAAAAAAAAATACATTACAAAATTGTGTCTGCAGTTTTTTCCCCAGAACATAATTTTTTGCAACTTTTTTATTTTTCTTTAAATTGTTTTGCCCAGTGGAAAGCTTTTTCTTCAAATGTTTGTGCTTATGTGTCGCCCTACATCCATGGCTCATGAAAAGGTCATTTGGTATTATTAAACGGTAATCGGTGTTGGGGAGAAGAGACAGTTGTGACCTAAATAAAAAGTTCATTTTTTCGGGAAGTTTCTTCTTCCCCATATCGTTTTGACGGTAGCAGCTTGAAAAGCCCTAGGAATTTGCCCCTTTTTCCCGGGGCGAATTTGGGTTTGGGGAAATCCACGGAACAGGGCTTGTGTTGCCTACAAATGCAGTAACCACTAGAAGCCCAGAATTTTTTTACAAGACCAGAATCAAAGAGAGAAATCCATTATTACCTTTTAAATGTAAATTTTTTTTATTAAACAAGCATGACGCAAAGTGATTTATTTTTTTATGGGGTGGGTAGTTCAAAAAAGAGTTGGAAGTATTTAGCGATTGAAAAATTTAAAATTTGGTTTTTTATTTTTCTTCCTCAAGTAACTACTTCGTGTGTACATTACAGATTTTTGGGTGTGCGTTCCAAATCAAAATGAGGGCCTTTGTCCTGAGGGTTATGATGTTGCTTGCACTCGTAGAATTAAGTGTGGGGGGGCTGAATTTAATTTTGACACACTTTGGTCTGTGTCTAGTGTTTGGGGAGGTGATTTTCCCCCGAAAACCACTCATGTACATCCCAAAAATGTTTTTTTGATCCTTAGAGCAGCCACTCTCCCTTTTTCTGCGAAAAAAAAACCCATCTTTCCTGTTCAGATAAAAAAAATTTGAAAATCTCCCAATTAATTTGGGTTTTTCCCCATGTTCTTCATAACCCCCAAATTTTATTGTAAAAAATTTTCCCTTTTGACTGCAAGTAAAAAATTTTGGGCAGCTTGACCTTAGAGTGGTCTTTTGCATAAAAGATTTTCTTTAAATCGTCATTTCAAATTTAAATGTTGAAGCTTGTTTAACCTACCCAATATTTGAAGTTTTGATATTTCCCTTATGAATAAAGTTTTATATCAGTGGGTTTTTTGTTTGAATTTTTTATTGCACCTGAGAAGTCGGCTCTTGAGTTTTGACCTTCCTTATATTTTGGAGACTTTCGATCTTAACATATGCCCGCAGGTGAGGGAAACCCCAAATTTAAAGGTCCTTTTGTGTTTTTTAAATAACAATCCAGTCTGTTCTTTGGGGTTTTGCATCACTGGACCGTTTAATTATTGTAGCACAGAAAAAAGGGATAAATGATATCAGATTAGGGGTCAGGCTCAATCCAGATGGATTCGAGCCGAGGCAACTTATAATATCAAAATCCATTGGATTAAGTGCCCAAGTGTAAAAAAAAAAACTTGATTTGGTCGCGTAGTCACTGACTCTGGCCGCCCCTCTTGCTACCAATTCCCCCCCGTCATTTGTGTGCAAAACCCAAATTTTATTTTGATTCCCACAGCCCTTAAAAAAAAATTACATTACAAAATCTGTGTCGCAGTTTTTTCCCCAAAATATAATTACTTCCAAACTTTTTATATGTGTCCTTCTTAATTTGTCTTTTTCTTTAGGCTCAGCTTTGTCTTCATGAGTGTGTGCTGTCTGTGTGCCTCTACACCCCATGGCTGTAAAAAGGTACATTTGGTATTATTAAAGGTATTATACGGGATGGTAGATGGGGGGGGGGGACAAAAAAGTCTCAGACCCGTTTTTGTTTTTTTTTGGTCATCCATAAAAAAAAAAAAAACCTAAAAAAACGTGGGGCTCAATCTGTTAGGTCAGGAGAAGAAAGTAAAAAATTCGTCAATTTTCAGCATGAATTCCCTTGCCCTTTAAATTTTGGTTTGTAACAACCCTTTCCGTTGGAGTTTGGAGAAATGGGGTTGGATTTTGGGGTTTGGAGTTTGTGTTGCAGTTGTAGTGGGCAGTTTTTAGTTTCTATTCAACCAAAAGCCTGCCTCCCCCCTCTCCCCCAAGCAGATGCGGATGTCAGCCCTCTTTACCCCTCCCCCGTTTGCGCTTTTGTCATTCATGACCCTGTGTTATTTATGCTGATGGAGCAAATTATTTTGGGTATTTTTATCAAGTTACTTTTAAATGAAAATTTTGTTATATTTTGAATGTCGACTAGTGATTTTTTGCACAGAGTGGAGGCTTCTGTGATCTATTGGTAAATAGCTTACCAGGTCATCCAAGTTTAAAGATGTGTGCATGCTCAGTATTTTTTCCCAAAAGTAAAAATTTTCCCACTATTTTTGGCCCCACCTAGAGTTCCACAGATATAAACTGGTATAAACCCCCAGCAAACAAAAATAACGCCCCTTCGACATTGCTGGAAATGTTGGGAGAACGTTTTTTTTTAAAACGTATAGGGAGGATAATGTAGAGTTTTGTAAACGTTAGATGACGTTGCGTTATGATGTTTTTAATAACGTTGTGACAACGTAAAAAACTGCATGAAAAAAAAAAAGGTAATTTTTTGACGAAATTTTTTGATTTTTTTTGAAGTTTTTCGATAAAACTTTTAAAATTGTTCATATTATATTATAGTTTCATAAATATAGGAAATTGATACAACAATAAATAAATTAATTATTTCAACATGTAAACTTCCCAGTAGGCCATTACTACTTTTTGCGGTTGCCAAACTTCATGTACCTGTATACTATGTACAGCATGTATATAAAAAGTGCTACCAACTTTTTGCTTTGGAAAACATGGGGTGTTTTTTTATACTTTTTCCATTTAATAATTTTTTTTAAAGTAAAATTACTGTTTAGTTACTACTTTAAAAATTTCCCACAAAGCCCTCTGAAGTTTAGACAAATACATGAAAAAAATGAGTACCCCTAATTAAAAAAATTGTCAAATTTTCGAAATTTTTTTTTAATTGTTAAACTTCTTACCCAAATCTACAAATTTGCATATGTGATATTCGTTGCATAATGTTCCAAGAACCTGACAAAACTACAACATTCAAGCAGTTGTAAAAAAACGTTAAGGGGATTTTTTTTAGAGGTTTTAAGAAACATTGCCATAACGTTGTATCTATGTTTTAAAAAAAATGTGAAAAAAACCACAACCTTCAGGTAACGTTATGAAAGAACATTCCCCTAAGATTGTATTGAGTCAAAACCAACTTTGAAAACGTCTATTGCATTACCAAGTAATTTTCAGAACAAAAACATTCAAAAAAAACTTTTAAAAAAATAATATTCACAAGACGTTTTTATCGAGGGTTTAAAAAAAACCTTGTTATAACGTTTTTTAGGTTATTAAGTAACAAGACCAAACGCAATTTTTGCAACTTTGCAGGTTAGTTGTGTTTTTTTGGGAAATTAACATTACAAAACACAACTTCACGAATGTTATGATGACGTTACGTGTTAGTGGGGATTTTCCCTTTATAATTCTATTGGGTTTTTTGGAAGAGTATTTTCACCCCCACTTGGGGTATCTTTCAGTGCTAAAGAGGTAAACCAACAAAAAATGACCTCCCAGGTATGCTTTTGGCCCATAGGCAAAAAATGATTAAGGGAAACACGCAGATTTTCACTGGAAAACTAGCGAGGGCCCTATTGACTGATGTCTTGTGCATGAGGTTTATATCAAGAAAAAAAACCCTTAGGAATGGTGATTGCGTAGAAATTCAAATTTGCCCCAGAATTGTGAGGTGTTTTGGGGGTGTTTTTTTGTCAAATAAGTTTTGGTGTTAGGTTACCCAAACAATGTACCACATTATGTTTAATGAAGTGATGGTAATTTCTGATTGCAGCAAGGTCCCGACTGCTAACAGAGAAGACCGTGTCTGTCAACTTTCCCTTGGACTATCACCAGATGCTGAGTGTCAGACGCTGATACATCGAACCAGACGTCGGGGTTCAGATTGTTTTGCGAGTTTGTGTTGGAGAAATTTGGTGGGAAGCTGCAAATGACCCCTCAGGTCAGAAATTTAAATTTTTAAGTTAGAAATTGTGAGATTTTTTTCAAAATTTCTAATTTATTTTTTTCGGTGATTCCCTTTTTGTGTTTAGGTTTAAGAAACAATCTCTCAGAACCCGCCCAAAACTTTTTTGGTTCATAAAAAACAAATTTTAAAAAATTGTTTAGAGGGGCAATCCCCACAAAGCTGAAATGATTCGATTTTTAATAAAAAAAAAAATGTTGACCATTCTTTTGCAAAGCCATTAGCAGTGTGACAAATTTTTTTTTTTTCACTTATTAAAGAATATTTTTTAAGGTCTAATACATGTTTTTTAGATTTCTTGATTTATTGTCTATTTTCAGCGAGTGTTTGACGGGGGGGAGAAACGAAACGTCCCTGTGCAGCCAGCTTTGCCCATTCGTTGGTCACCCCCGGGCGCCCCGCTTGACGATTCATGTGCAGAGGTATGTATAAGAAAAAACTTTCAAGAATGGAGCTGTTTTGGGAGAAATCTCAATTAGCCCCAGAATTCTGAGGGGTTTGGGGGTGTGTTTTTTTCAAAAAAGTTTTGGGTTAGGTTACCAATCAAAGTACCCCCATTATGTTTTAATGAAAAGAGGTAATTTTGATTGCGCAAAATCACTGCTGACAGAGAAGCCGTGCTGTCAACTTTCCGTTGGACTTCCCAGATGCTGAGGTCAGACGCTGATACACTCGCAACCAGACGTCGGGGTTCAGATTGTTTTTTAGGAGTTTGTGTTGGAGGGAAAATTTTGGGGGGAGCTGCACAACTGACGCCTCAAAGGCGAATCTAAATTTAAGATTAGCAACTTGTGAGATTTTTTTCAAACATTTCTAATTATTTTAAACGGGATTCCTTTTTTTGTGTTTAGGTTTAAGAGAACAATTCTAGAACCCCCAACATTTTTTGGTTCATAAAGCATTTTTTAATAAATTTGTTTTGGGACAATCTCACAATGCTGAAATGATCTCAGATTTTTAAAAATAAAAAAAATGTTGACCATCCTTTGGCAAAGCCCTTGTCAGTGTGACAATTTTTATTTTTTTTTTCCCTTTTAAAGAATGATTTTTCAAGGATCTTCAATACATTTTTTGAGATTTTTGATTTTTTTGTCTATTTACGCTGAGTGTTTTACGAGGGGAAAGGGGGAAAAAACGTCACCCCGTGAGCCGCTTACCCATTCGTCTGGTCACCCAAGGGCGCCCTGCTTGATGATTTTTGTGCTGAGGTATGTATCAAGAAAAAACTTTTAAAAAATGGGTGATTGCGTAGAAAACTCAAATTTGCAACAGAATTTCTGAGGTGTTTGGGGGGTGTGTTTTTGTCAAAAAAGTTTTGGTGTTAGGTTACCAATAATGTACCAATTATGTTTTAAAGAATGATGGTAATTTTATTGCAGCAAAATCCCGACTGCCGAAGAGAAAAAACCGTGTCTGTCAATTTCCGTTGGATTCCACCCGATGTGAGTGTCAGAGCTGTACACCGCAACCGAGTCGGGGTTCAGTTGTTTTCAGCGGTTTGTGTTGGAGAAATTTGGTGGGAAACTGACAATGACCGCCTCAAGGTCGAATCTAACTTCTTAAAATTAGAACTTGTGAGATTTTTTCAAAAAATTTTAATTATTTTAATCGGCGATTCCTTTTTTTGTTTTGGCTCAAGAGAAAAATCTTCAGAACCCGCCCAAAATTTTTTGGTTATAAAAGCCATTTTTAATAAAAATTTTTTTTAGAGACAATCTCACAATGCTGAAATGATCTCAGATTTTTAATTAAAAAAAAAATGTTAATCCTTTGGCAAAGCCTTAGTCAGTGTGGCAATTTTCTTTTTTTCATTATTAAAGAATGATTTTTTAAGGTTTCACATTCATGTTTTTGAGATTTCTTGATTTGATTGTCTATTTACAGTGAGTGTTTGACGAGAGAAAGGGAACGGGCACCTGTGCAGCCAGCTTAGCCCCTTCGTTGGTACCCCGGGCGCCCCGCTTGACTGTTCATGTGATGAGGTATGTATCAAGAAACAAACTTTAAGAATGGGGTGATTGGTAGAAAACTAATTGCACACAGAATTGCTGAGGTGTTTGGGGGGTGTTTTTTGTCAAAATAAGTTTTGGTTTGGTTACCCAACAATGTACCAATTTTTTAATGAATGATGGTAATTTCTGATTGCAGCAAAATCCTGATGTGCAGAGAAGACCGTAGTTGTCAATTTCGTTGGACTATCCCCCCAGATGTGGGGTGTCAGAGCTGTACACTCGAAAAACCGACGTCGGGGTTCAGATTGTTTTTAGCGGTTTGTGTTGGAGAAATTTGGGGGGGGAAGCTGCACAACTGACCGCCTCAAGGTCAGAAACTAATTCTTAAGATTAGCAACTTGTGAGATTTTTTTAAACATTTCTAATTATTTAAAGGCTGATTCCTTTTTTGTGTTTAGGCTCAAAAAAAACAATCTTAGAACCCCGCCAACACTTTTTTGGTTCATAAAAGCCATTTTTAAAAAATTTGTTTTTGGACAATCTCACAATGCTGAAATGTCTCAGATTTTTAATAAAAAAAAAAAATGTGGGCCATCCTTTTGGGAAAGCATTATCAGGTGACAATTTTCACTTTTTTCACTTATTAAAGAATGATTTTTCAAGGATCTTCACATACATGTTTTTGAATTTCTTGATTTTTTTTGTCTAATTTAAGCTGAGGGTTTGACGAGAGAACGGAAGTCACCCTGTGCAGCCGTTAGCCCATTTTTTGGTCACCAGGGCGCCCTGTTGACTGATTCAGTGATGAGGTTGTATCAAGAAACAAATTATCAAAAATGGAGCGATTTGGGGAGAAACTCAATTTTGCACACAAATTGCTGAGGTGTTTGGGGGGTGTTTTTTTTTGTCAAATAAGTTTTGGTGTTAGGTTTCCCAATCAAAGTACCACTATGTTTTAAAGAAAGACTGGTAATTTTGATTTCAGCAAAAAACCTGACTGTGACAGAGAAGACCCTAGTCTGTCAACTTTCCGTTGGACTACCACCAGATGTGAGTGCAGCGTGATACACTCGCACCAGAGTCGGGGTTCGATTGTTTTCAGCGAGTTTGTGTTTGGGGAAATTTGGTGGGAAGCTGCACAATGACAGCCTCAAGGTGAATCTAACTTTTAAGGGTTAGAACTTGTGGATTTTTTTCAAACATTTCTAATTGATTTTAATCGGCTGTTTTTTTTTTGTGTTAGGTTTAAGAGAACAATTTCAGAACCCGCCCAACACTTTTTTGGGGTTTATTAAAGAATTTTAATAAATTTGTTTAGAGCAATCTCCAATGCTGAAATTTATCTCAGATTTTTTTTTAATAAAAAAAAATGTTGACATCCTTTGGCAAAGCCATTAGTCAGTGTGTAAAAATTTTTATTTTTTATTATTAAAAAAGATTTTTTTAAGGATCTTCACATACATGTTTTTGAGATTTCTTGATTTTATTGTTATTTAAAACTGAGTGTTTGACTTTTAGAGGAAAGAAGTACCCTGTGCAGCAGCTTAGCCCCTTCGTTGGTCACCAAGGGCGCCTGCTTGATGATTCAGTGATGAGGTATTATCAAGAAACAAAATTACAGAATGGAGTGATTTTGGGAGAAATCTCAATAGCAAAGAATTTTGAGGTGTTTGGGGGGTGTGTTTTTGTCAAATAAATTTTGGTGTTTGGTTCCAATCAATGTACCCATTATGTTTAAAATAGTATTAATTTTCCCTTTTAAAAATTGAAAGAAAGAAACAAAAGTTGTATTTTAAAAAATTACTTAATCAACTTCCTGACAGAGTTTGGGGTTTTTTCCCTTTTTTAAAAAAAAAGGTGAAAAAAAACAAAAACAAATAAGGTAAAAAATAATTCCCCTTAAAATTTTCCCCAAACTGGGTTATTTTTTTAAAAAAATTTTTAATTAATTGTTGCTTTTTCCTTTTTTTTGTTTGGGCAAAAAGACAAATTCTCTAAAAAATGGGGAACACCTCCCCTTTTGGGTTCATAAAAGGGGGGGCAAAAGCTTTAAAATTTAATCTGAAATCTTTGTTTTTTAAATAAAAAAAAAAATTTTTTGCTTCCTGAAGTTGTAGTGTGAAATTTTATTTTTTTCTTAAAAGTGAATTTTTCAGACTTTCAAATTCCCCGTTTTTGAAAAAGCCTGGTTTTTTTGTTTTTAATTTTAGGGGGAGGTTGATTTGGAGGGAGATTGATGTTGGGGGGAGTTTATTTTGGGGCGGGCAAAGGTTGGGGCCATTCGTTTGTTTGGTCGGGCGTTTTTTGGGGGGGTTGATGGGGGTGCAAGAGGTTTTTGTTAAAAAAATTTTTTTTTTTGATTGGAATGATTGGTAAAAGGGGGAAAATTCCCTTTGCAAAGGGGTTGGCAGAGTTTGTGGGGGTTTTTGTTTTTGTCAAATAGGGTTTGGGTGGTTTGGTTTTTTCCAAAAATGTCACAAAAAATGTTTAATTTGGGTGGGGGAGGGGGTTTTTAATTTTGATTGGCAGGGCCCAAAATAATTTTTATTGGGCCCCGGGCCCGTGAAAAAGGGGGGGCTGTTTTTTCCCCCCCGTTGGCCCCCCAAAACCCCACCCGGATGTTTTAAAAAATTAAAAGTGAAAAAAAACTTGCAAACAACTCTTCTTTTTATTTGGTTTTAAGGGAATTTTTTTTGGGGAAATTTTTTTGGGACATGCCCTTTCCGCCCAAAAATAAATTAATTCCCAAATTTTGGGAATTTTTTTGTTTTTTTTAAACCATTTCTAATTTTTGGGAAATTTTAATTTGGGATTTTTTTTGCTGTTTTAGTGGGGGAACATTTCGGCTGAACTTTTGTCTACCTTTTTTTAAATTTTTGTTTTAAGGGACTACAATGGTGTTTTAAAATTTTAGTTTTTTATATAAAAACAAAAAATTTATTTTGAAAAAACCATTAGTTTTTTTTTATTTTTTTGGCAATTCCCTTTTTTTCGGCCCCTTTTTTTAAAAATTTAAAAATTTTTTAAGAAATTTTTTAAAAAAATGTTTTTGGATTCTGAAAAATTTTTTCTAATTTTTTTTTCAAAAGGGGTGTGGGGGGGGGGGGGTTTGGACGAGAAAAATTTTTTATTAAAACAAAAACTTTTTCCCCCCTTTTTCTTTTCATAAACATGGGTTTTGGCCCCCAAGGGGGTTATGTTTTTTTTTATGTGCATTTGGGGGTTTTTGTAAAAAAGAAAAACCTTATCAAAAAAGAGTTTTAAATTTTTCTTTTTTAAAAAACAATTAAACTAAGCTGAGGGTTTTTTTTGGGGTTTGGTTTTGTTTAAAATTTGGTTTTTGTTTAAAAGGGTTAAAAAATTTTTGACACATATTTAATTTAAAAAAAGATGGTAAAAAAATTTTTTGTTTTTTCGCAAAACGAGGGGTGCAGGAAGAAGTTATTTTTTTTAATTTCGGTGATTTTTAAAAAGTTTAAAAAACAGACCTGAAATATTTTTTAACCAGAAAAGTGGGTTAAAAAAATGTTTCAATTTTTTGGAAAAAATTTTTTTTTTGGACAATTTCCAATTTTACGGGGGAAAGTAAAAATTTAATCCTTTTGGGTAAAAAAAATTTAGTTTAAAAAAAAAATTTTAAAAATTTTTTATGGGTATTTCGGGGGGGGTTTCCAAGGAAAAAATCCCAGAAATTTTGCCCCCTTTTTTGGTTTCTAAAACATTTTTAAATAAATTTGTTTTAAAGCATTCAATGCTGAAATTTTTATTCAGATTTTTTTATAAATTAAAAAAAAATTTGAACATTTTTTTTTGGAAGGGCCATGCACTTTGTAAAAAATTTTCAATTTTCCAAAATTAAAAAAAATTTTTCAAGAATTTACATAAGTTTTTTGGAATTTTTTGAACTTTTGATTAAAAATTTCTGGGGGGAAAATTCCCTTTTTTAAAAAATTGAAAGGGGTCACCTTTTGAAAACCAGCTTCCCCTTGTCTTTACAAGCCTTTTTCTTGACATTTTTTTTTTTCATAGTTGTATTAAGAAACATTTTTTGATGGAGCCTTTATTTTTTAGGGGGAACTTCCCCCCTTCCCAAAAGAATTTGGGAGGGGGGTTTGGAGGTGGGTTTGTTTTTGTTTTAAATTTTGTTAGGTTACATTTTTAAATTTATGTTTTATTTTTTAACCGTGTTTTTAATTCGGGATTGCAGGGAAAAATTTCCGAGCCCAAAAAGGAAAACCGGGGGTTGGTCTTGAACAAAAAACCCCCGGACTTACGGGTGGGGGGGGGGGGTGGGGGAGGGTTTTGGGTTTGGGGGGTTTTGGGGGGGAAGGGAGGGGTAAAAATGGGGGGGGTTTTTAGGGGGGTTTGGGGGGGGGTTGGGGGAGGGGTATTGGGTGGGGAAAGGGTTGGGAAAGGGGGTTAGGGTGATTCTTTTTTTTCAAACTTTTTTTGGGACCCAAACCTTTTTTTTTAACTTTCCTTTTTTTTTTTGGGGGGGCAAATTTTAGAAACCCCCAAAAGGATAAAAAAAATTTTTTATAGTTGAGCAATCCCCCACAATTTTTGGGATGAGCTAAAGTTTTTTTTAAAAAAAAAATTTTTTTTCTTTTTGGCAAAAGGCCCCCCTAGTTGTTTGAAAAATTTTTTTCATTTTTTATTAAAATTAAGAATTTTTTTTTAAAAAAAAGGTCTTACTTTTTTTTCATGTTTTTTTGGGAAGGATTTTTGACCCCTTTTTTGGTTTTTTAAATTTAAAAGGTGAGGTTTTTTAGAAAAAAATTCCCTTTTTTTGACCGTTCCAAAACTCTGCAGAAAAGGGGGCTTTTATTTTTTGTTTATTTTTTATTTTGGGGGGTTTTGTTTTTTATGGGGAAAATTTTTTTTTATTTTTATTGTGAAATTTTTTTATTACCCAAGATTTTTTTGAGTGTGGGGTTTTTTTTCCTTCCCTTTTTGGGGTTTGGGGGGTTACCCCCCAAAAATTTTTTTCCCCAAAAAACATAAAAAATTTAATTTTTTTACTTTTATTTTGAATTTCATTTTAAAATTCTATTTTTGTTTTTAAGAGAAAAACCGCTTTTTTTTTGTTTGTTTTAACTTTTTCTTTTGGGGCTTTTTTTTCCCCCAAATTTTGATTTTTTCAGTTTTTTCTGTCACTTGCAACCGGTGGGGGGTTTTTTTTTATTTTTTTTTGGATTTTTTTTGGAGGAAATTT
>JASTWB010000552.1:0-14232 GCA_032158295.1 Pycnopodia helianthoides | reverse complement strand
TAAAAACCCCCAAAACTAAGCTGCTAGAGACAAAAATTTGTACCTGAATCTTCCTTGATAGTCCTCCCCATCGAAAATCACTTTTTTTTTTGCATCTTTTGGCCCATCTTCATCCGGAAAATTTACGGGAAGTACGATACCCCAAATTTTCCTCAAAGCATGTCTAATGGGATTTTTGTACACAGTGTGTTGAAAGGAAACTAGAGTATGACGTTAAATACCTCAAATCAATGCGGGATTTTTACAAGTTTTATCCCCATTAAAAAGCCCGTTAAGGGCTCCAGATTTTTTTTAAAATGTTGCTGTGCTTTTTTGTCCCGGGGGGGGGTTGGCCAGGAGTAGGGCTCCCACAAATAGAACTAAGCAAAGGGGGTGCGTAGTAAAACCCGGTAAGGGAAATATACTGCCGAATAAGGTGGAAACAAATTCAGGTTAATTTGAGTATAACAAAATCAACTAAGCATGTAGGGGGGGGGGGACACAAAAATTTTCCCTGAATCTTCCTTGCATAGCCCTGACCCGAAAATTATTTTTCATTGCTTCTTTGGGCCATTTTACCAAATTGGGGAAATGCGTACCCAAAATGTTCCTCAAACCCATGTCAAGGGGTTTTTTTGTCACAGGGTTCAAAGAAAAATAAGATGACTTAAAATCCCCCAAATCAATGGGGTTTTTTAAAGTTTTAACCTTGGGAAAGCCCTTAAGGGCTCCGTTTTTTTAAAAGTTGCTTAAATTTTTGTGCCGGAGGGCCAAATAGGGCCCAAAACAACTAAAAAGGGGCTGCGATAAAAGTGGAATATACCCCAAAATAAGGCGGAAAAATTCAGAGTTAATTTTTGATAAATATAACAAGCCTAAGCCCAAAAAAATTTCCGAATCTTCCTTGCTTCCTTCAAAATCATTTTTATTCTCTTTTGGCCATTTTCACCCCAAATTAGGCAAGGGACAACCCAATTTTCCAAAAACCATTTAAGGGGTTTTTTGTACACTTTTTCAAAAGAAAACATAATACACATTAAATCACCCCAATAATGCTGGTTTTTTACAATTTTTATACCGGAAACCCTTAACCCCAAAGTTCTTTTTAAAATTTTGCTGTTTTTTGTAGCACAGGGGCCAAAGGGGGCCCACAATAGCAACAAAGAAAAGGGGGGCGCGTAAAAAACCCAAAAGGGAAATACTGCCGAAAAGGGCGGAAACAAATTCAATTTAATTTAGAAAAATCATCAATAAGCATCAAACCCAAAAAATTTATCCTGAATTTTTCCTTTCAACCCTGCCCCCAAAAATTTTTTTTTCATTGCTTTTTTGGGATTTCATCCCGGAAATTACGGGCAATACAATCCAATCCTCAAACCAGTCAAGGGTTTTTTGTACACAGTGTGTTCGAAAAGAAACATGGATGCACTTTAAATCCCCTCAAACAATGCTGGATTTTTACAATTTTTTACCTTTGGAAAGCCCGTCTAAAGGGGTCCAGTTTTTTTTAAAATGTTGCGTAATTTTGTACCCGGGGGAGGGGCCAAAAGGGCCCCCACAAAGACAACGGTGCTTAAAAAACCCGAAGGAATAACTGCCGATAATGGCTGGAAACAAATTCAGAGTTAATTTGAGTATAACTCATCAACTAAGCATCTAGAACACAAAATTTATACCTGAATCTTCCTTGCATAGTCCTGCATCCGAAAATTACTTTTCTTTCTTCTTTTGGCCATCTTCATACCGGAAATTACGGCAAGTGACGATACCCGAATTTCCTCAAACGAAATGTCTAAGGGATTTTTGTACACATCTGTTCAAAAGAAAACTAGAGTATGCACAGTTAAATCACCCTCAAATCAATGCTGGATTTTTACAAGTTTTATACCATTGGAAACCCGTCTAAGGGCCCCAGATTCTTTTTTAAAATGTTGCTGTGACGATTTTGTAGCCGGAGCGAGTGGCCAAGAGTAGGGCTACCACAATAGCAACTAAGCAAAGGGGCTGCGTAGTAAAAACGTAAGGAATTACTGCCGAATAATGGCTGGAAACAATTCAGAGTTAAGTTTGAGATTAACTCATCAACTAAGCATGCTAGAGACACAAAATTTGTACCTGAATCTTCCTTGCATAGTCCTGCATCCGAAAATTACTTTTTCATTGCATCTTTTGGCCATCTTCATACCGAAATTACGGGCAAGTGACGATACTCCGAATGTTCCTCAAACGCATGTCTAATGGGATTTTTGTACACAGTGCTGTTCGAAAGAGAAACATAAGATATGCACAGTTAAATCACCCTCAAATCAATGCTGGATTTTTACAAGTTTTATACCATTGGAAAGCCCGTCTCAAGGGCTCCAGATCTTTTTTAAAATGTTGCTGTGACGATTTTGTAGCCGGAGCGAGTGGCCAGAGAGTAGGGCTACCACAATAGCAACTTAGCAAAGGGGCTGCGTAGTAAAACCGTAAGGAATATACTGCCGAATAATGGCTGGAAACAAATTCAGAGTTAAGTTTGAGTATAACTCATCAACTAAGCATGCTAGAGACACAAAATTTGTACCTGAATCTTCCTTGCATAGTCCCTGCATCCGAAAATCTACTTTTTCATTGCATCTTTTGGCCATCTTCATACCGAAATTACGCAAGTGACGATACTCCGAATGTTCCTCAAACGCATGTCTAATGGATTTTTGTACACAGTGCTGTTCGAAAGAGAAACATAGAGTATGCACATTAAATCACCCTCAAATCAATGCTGGATTTTTACAAGTTTTATACCATTGGAAAGCCCGTCTCAAGGCTCCAGATTCTTTTTTAATATGTTGCTGTGACATTTTGTAGCGAGCGATGGGCCAAAGAAGGGCTACCACAATAGCAACTAAGCAAAGGGGCTGCGTAGTAAAACAGGTAAGGAATATACTGCCGAATAATGGCTGGAAACAAATTCAGAGTTAAGTTTGAGTATAACTCATCAACTAAGCATGCTAGAGACACAAAATTTATACCTGAATCTTCCTTGCATAGTCCTGCATCCGAAAATACTTTTTCATTGCATCTTTTGGCCATCTTCATACCGGAAAATTACGGCAAGTGACATACTCCGAATGTTCCTCAACGCATGTCTAATGATTTTTGTACACAGTGCTGTTCGAAAGAGAAACATAGAGTATGCACAGTTTAAATCACCCTCAATCAATGCTGGATTTTTACAAGTTTTAATACCATTGAAAGCCCGTCTCAAGGCTCCAGATTCTTTTTTAAATTTGCTGTGACATTTTGTACCGAGCTGTGGCCAAGAGTAGGCTACCACAATAGCAACTAAAGCAAAGGGGGCTGCGTAGTAAAACAGTAAGGAATATACTGCCGAATAATGGCTGGAAACAAATTACAGAGTTAAGTTTGAGTATAACTCATCAACTAAGCATGCTAGAGACACAAAATTTATACCTAATCTTCCTGCATATCCTGCATCCAAAATTACTTTTCATTGCTTCTTTTGGCCATCTTCATACCGGAAATCAAAGTGACGATACTCCGAATGTTCCTCAACCATGTCTAATGGATTTTTGTACACAGTGCTGTTCGAAAGAGAAACATAGTATGCACAGTTAAATCACCCTCAAATCAATGCTGGATTTTACAATTTTATACCATTGAAAGCCCGTCTCAAGGCTCCAATTCTTTTTAAATGTTGCTGTGACGATTTTGTAGCCGGAGCGATGCCAGAGAGTAGGGCTACCACAATAGCAACTAACAAAGGGCTGCGTAGTAAAACACGGTAAGGAATATACTGCCGAATAATGCTGGAAACAAATTCAGAGTTAGTTTGAGTATAACTCATCAACTAACAGCTAGAGACACAAATTTATACCTGAATCTTCCTTGCATAGTCCTGCATCAAAATTACTTTTTCATTGCTCTTTTGGCCATCTTCATACCGAAATTACGGCAAGACGATACTCCGAATGTTCCTCAAAACGCATGTATAATGGATTTTTGTACACAGTGCTGTTCGAAAGAGAAACATGATATGCACATTAAATCACCCTCAAATCAATGCTGGATTTTTACAAGTTTTTATACCATTGGAAAGCCCGTCTCAAGGCTCCAATTCTTTTTTAAAATGTTGCTGTGAGATTTTGTACCGGACGAGTGGCCAGAGAGTAGGGCTACCACAATAGCAACTAAGCAAAGGGGGCTGCGTATAAAACCGGTAGAATATAACTGCCGAATAATGGCTGGAAACAAATTCAGAGTTAAGTTTGAGTTAACTCATCAACAAGCATGCTAGAGACACAAAATTTGTACCTGAATCTTCCTTGCATAGTCCTGCATCCGAAAATCACTTTTCATTGCATCTTTTGGCCATCTTCATACCGGAAATTACGGGCAAGTGACGATACTCCGAATGTTCCTCAAACGCATGTCTAATGGGATTTTTGTACACAGTGCTGTTCGAAAGAGAAACATAGAGTATGCACAGTTAAATCACCCTCAAATCAATGCTGGATTTTACAAGTTTTATAACCCTTAGAAAGCCCGTCTCAAGGCTCCAGATTCTTTTTTAAAATGTTGCTGTGACGATTTTGTAGCCGGGGCGAGTGCCAGAGAGTAGGGCTACCACAATACAACTAAGCAAAGGGGCTGCGTTTGTAAAACCGGTAAGGAAATATACGCCGAATAATGGCTGGGAAAAAAATTCAGAGTTAAGTTTGAGTATAACTCATCAACTAAGCATGCTAGAGACACAAAATTTGTACCTGAATCTTCCTTGCATAGTCCTGCATCCAAAAATCACTTTTTCATTGCATCTTTTGGCCATCTTCATACCGGAAATTACGGCAAGTGACGATACTCCGAATGTTCCTCAAACGCATGTCTAATGGATTTTTGTACACATGCTGTTCGAAAGAGAAACATAGAGTATGCACATTAAATCACCCTCAAATCAATGCTGGATTTTTACAAGTTTTATACCATTGGAAAAGCCCGCTCAAGGCTCCAGATTCTTTTTTAAAATGTTGCTGTGACGATTTTGTACCGGAGCGAGTGCCAGAGAGTAGGCTACCACAATAGCAACTAAGCAAAGGGGCTGCGTAGTAAAACGGTAAGGAATATACTGCCGAATAATGCTGGAAACAAATTCAGAGTTAAGTTTGAGTATAACTCATCAACTAAGCATGCTAGAGACACAAAATTTTACCTGAATCTTCCTTGCATAGTCCTGCATCCGAAAATCACTTTTTTCATTGCATCTTTTGGCCATCTTCATACCGGAAATTACGGGCAAGTGACGATACTCCGAATGTTCCTCAAACGCATGTCTAATGGATTTTTGTACACAGTGCTGTTCGAAAGAGAAACATAGAGTATGCACATTAAATCACCCTCAAATCAATGCTGGATTTTTACAAGTTTTATACCATTAAAGCCCGTCCAAGGCTCCAGATTCTTTTTTAAAATGTTGCTGTGACGATTTTGTAGCCGGAGCGAGTGGCCAGAGAGTAGGGCTACCACAATACAACTAAGCAAAGGGGCTGCGTAGTAAAACCGTAAGGAATATACTGCCGAATAATGGCTGGAAACAAATTCAGAGTTAAGTTTGAGTATAACTCATCAACTAAGCATGCTAGAGACACAAAATTTATACCTGAATCTTCCTTGCATAGTCCTGCATCCGAAAATTACTTTTTCATTGCTCTTTTGGCCATCTTCATACCGAAATTACGGGCAGTGACATACTCCGAGTTCCTCAAACGCATGTCTAATGATTTTTTGTACACAGGCGTTCGAAAGAAAACATAGAGTATCACATTAAATCACCCTCAAATCAATGCTGGATTTTACAAGTTTATACCATGAAAGCCCGTCTCAAGGCTCCAGATTCTTTTAAAATGTGCTGTGACGATTTTTACCGGAGCAGTGGCCAAGAGTAGGCACCACAATACAACTAAGCAAAGGGGCTGCGTAGTAAAACCGTAAGGAATATACGCCGAATATGCTGGAAACAAATTCAGATTAATTTGAGTAAACTCTCAACTAACATGCTAAGACACAAATTTACCTGAATCTCCTTGCATACCTGCATCCGAAATACTTTTTCATTGCTCTTTTGCCATCCATACCGAAATTACGCAAGTGACATACTCCGATTTCCTCAAACGCATGTCTAATGATTTTGTACACAGTGCTGTCGAAAGAGAAACAAGATATCACATAAATCACCCTCAAATCAATGCTGGATTTTACAATTTTAACATAAACCCGTCTCAGGCCCAATTCTTTTAAATTTGCGTAATTTGTACCGAGCGAGTGCCAAGAGTAGCACCACAATAGCAACTAACAAAGGCTGCTATAAAACTAAGGAATATACTGCGAATAATGCTGGAAACAAATCAATTAATTGATAAACCTCAACAACAGCTAAGACACAAAATTTAACCTAATCTCCTTGCATATCCGCATCCAAAAATCATCTCTTGCCACTTCAACAAATTACGGCAAAATTTCAACCATCTAATGATTTTAAATTAACAAACCATTAAAACCCCAACAGCTTTTACAAGTTAACATACCTAAGCCCAATCTTTAAATTCCATTTTACGCTCCAATCACCCATACAAAAAAAGGGTTAAAACCTGATCTCCGAAAATCGAAACAATCAATGTTTGGTCTCATCACTACTTCCTTTTCTTCTTCTCATTCCTCATCAAAATTTTTCTTGCTCTTTTGGCCACTTCATCCAAATTACGCAAGACTCTCCGAAGTTCCTCAAACGCATGTCTATGGATTTTTGTACACATGCTGTTCGAAAGAGAAACATAGAGTATGCACATTAAATCACCCCAAATCAATGCTGGATTTTACAATTTTATACCATTGGAAACCCGTCTCAAGGCTCCAATTCTTTTAAAATTTGCTGTGACGATTTTTACGAGCGAGTGCCGAGAGTAGGGCTACCACAATACAACTAAGCAAAGGGGCTGCGTATAAAACCGGAAGGAATATACTGCCGATAATGCTGGAAACAATTCAGATTAATTTGTATAACTCATCACTAACATGCTAGAGACACAAATTTTACCTGAATCTTCCTTGCATATCCTGCATCCGAAATACTTTTTCATTGCATCTTTGGCCATCTTCATACCGAATTACGGCAATGAGATACTCCGAATGTTCCCAAACCATGTCTAATGGGATTTTTGACACAGTGCTGTTCGAAAAGAAACATAGAGTATGCACAGTAAAACCCTCAATCAATGCTGGATTTTTACAAGTTTTATACATTGCCCAAGGCCCCAATTTCCTTTTTAAAATGTGCTGTGACGTTTTTGGGGTAGCCGACGGGGGCCAAGAGTAGGCACCCAATAGCAACAAGCAAAGGGGGCTGCGTAGAAAACCGAAAGGGAATTACCCCAAATAATGGGGGGAAACAAATTCAAGGGTTAATTTGGGTATAACCTCAAAAAAAAAAAAAAATCCTGCATCCGAAAATTCTTTTTCATTGCTTCTTTTGGCCATTCTTCAAAACCGAAATTACGGCAATGACGATACTCCAATGTTCCTCAAACGAAATTAATGGATTTTGTACACAGTGCTGTTCGAAAGAGAAACATAGAGTATGCCAGTAATCACCCTCAAATAAATGCGGATTTTACAATTTTATACCATTGGGAACCCTCTCGGGGGGGCTCCAATTCTTTTTAAAATTTGGCTGACGATTTTTACCCGAGCAGGGGCCAAGAGAGGCAACCACAAACAACAACAAAGGCTGCTATAAACAAAAGGGAATATACGCCGAAAATGCTGGAAACAAATTCAGATTAAGTTGATATAACTCATCAACTAAGCTCTAGAGACACAAAATTTAACCGAATCTTCCTTGCATAGTCCGCATCCGAAAATTACTTTTTCATGCTCTTTGGCCACTTCATCCCGGGAAATTAGGGGCAAGTGACATACTCCGAATGTTCCTCAAAACGCTGTCTAAGGATTTTTGTACACAGTGCGTTCAAAGAGAAACATAGAGAAATGCACATTAAATCACCCTCAAACAATGCTGATTTTTACAATTTTAACCATTGGAAAGCCCGTCTCAGCCTCCAATTCTTTTTAAAATGTTGCGGGTGACGATTTTGTACCCGGGACGAGGCCAGAGATAGGCAAAGAATAATCCGAAAGGTAAAAAATTGATTTTAATTTTATTAACTAAAACTAAGCACAAAAAAATTTAATCCTAAATTTCCCTTGAAACCCCAAAAAATAATTTTTCTTGCATCTTTTCCAACCATACGGGAATTTGGGGGAATCAAATTTCCAACCTCAAGATTTAAGGGGTTTTGAAATTTTGCGTTAAAAAAAAAAGTTAAATTTTAAATCCCCCTAAAAACTCTTTTTCAATTTTTTTTTAAACCCTCAATTCCGTTTTTTTTTTAAATTTTGAGTACATTTTACCCACTAACCAAGGGGGCTCCAAAAAAATAAAAAAACTGCCGAAAACCCGGAAAATTCATGGATAACCGGAAAAAAATTTCAGAGAAAATTTTTAAATTAATCTCCTGCCCCCTAAAACAAAAAATTTTTATAATCTTTTTTTCCCTTTCCTCCCAAAAAACCCCAAATGACTTTTCCTTTCTTCAACCAAAATTAGGGAATTTGGTACCCGTTTTCCCCAAAAACCATGAAAGGGGATTTTTTCCCAAAAACTTTCAAAAGGAAACAAGGTATCCATTAAAACCCCTAAAAGGGCCCATTTTTTTTTTTTAACTTTTTTTAAAGGGTTGGGCCCAAATTTTTTAAAAGGGGGCGTTTTTACCGGAGGACAGGATAGGCTAACAATCAAAAAAAGGGGGGTTCTATAAAACAGGAAAGGGAAAAATAATAATCTGGAAACTTTAAAAATTTTAATTTATTCTTCCTCATTGAAAAAGGGATGAATCTCTTCTAGTCCCCCCAAAAAATTTTTTTTGCTTTTTTGCCACTTATAAAAAAAAGGGGAATGAGTATCCAATTTTAAAACCATTTTAAGGGGTTTTTTTTTTTAAACCCGGGCGTTCAAAAAAATTTTTTAAATTTTTAAAATAAACGGGTTTTTTAAAATTTTTTTAACCATTGGAACCCCCGGGGGGCCCTTCTTTTTAAAAGTTGGTTTTTTTTTGGGAGGGCGGAAAAAGAGGGGGAAACAAACAACTAAGAAAAGGGGCTGGAGAAAAAAGTTAGGAATTCCCTGCCAATTTGGGCGAAAAAAATAAATTAATTTGGATCTCATAACGATTTAGGCCAAAATTTGTACCGAATTTCCTCAAGCCTGTCAAAAAATTTTTTTTCATTTTGGCCTTTAAAAAGGAAATTGGGGGCAAAAAATACCCCAACCCCAACGATTTAA
Organism: Pycnopodia helianthoides; assembly: GCA_032158295.1. NCBI lineage: Eukaryota > Metazoa > Echinodermata > Asteroidea > Forcipulatida > Asteriidae > Pycnopodia > Pycnopodia helianthoides. The sequence goes on along the minus strand of JASTWB010000552.1, from coordinate 4,859 downwards.
GGGTTTTTTACCAGGGGGCCAAAAAAATAAGTTTTCCGTAAATCCCCTAAAATAATCGGGTTTTTAAATTTTTTACCAAAACCCCCTCAAGGGCCCTTTTTTTTTTAAAAATTTTTTGGGGAAAAAATTTTGCCGGACATCCGGGAATTTTGGTAAAATACAACAACAAAAGGGGGCAAAAAAAACCCTAAAATTGAATTGGGCAAAAAAAAATTAAAGGTTTTTGGAAATTTCCAACAAAAGCAAGGACAAAAATTTTAGAATTTTTTTTCCCCAAAAAAAAACCCAAAAATCACTTTTTTTTGAAATCTTTTAAATTTTATACCGGAAAACCAAGGCGATCTTAATTTTTCCTCCGTTTTTAAAGGGAGGGGGAAAAGGTTTTAAAAAAAAGATAAAAAAAAAACCCCCTCAAACTTGGGATTTTTCTTTTTTTATCCTTGGAAAGGTCTAAGGTAAGATTTTTTTAAAAGTTGTTTGGACATTTGTACCACTCCGGGAAAGTGGGCTCCCCAAAATACCTTTAAGAAAAGGGGCTCTTAAAAAAAAACCGGGGGGAAATTTACTCCGAATTCTAAAAAAATTGGTTAATTTGATTTTTTAAACAAGGCTGTAAGAAAAAAAATTTTTATACCTAATCCCCCAAACTAAAAAAATTTTTCATTACTTTTGGCCATTTTTTAAATTTTGGGGGTGACGATTTTGTTTGCCCCAAAACCCATGCAAGGGTTTTTTGTACACATGCTTTTGAAAGCTGAGTAAAAAATTTAAATCCCCCCCAAAAATAATGCTGGATTTTAAAGTTTAAATTGGAAACCCCCCTCAGCTAGACAAAATTTCTGACTTTGAAGCCGGAACGACCAGAGTTTTGGCACCCATAGAATAGAAAATGGGGCTCGTTAAAACAGGTAAGGTTTTTGCCAAAATGCGGGAAAAAATTTCAAGAATTTGAATAATCACCTAACATGCGAAAAAAATTTTAAATTTTCCCAACCTCAAAAAATTTTTTTTTTTTAAATTTTTGGCCATTTTTACCAAAATTTGGGGGGCAAGGGTCCCAATTCCCAAAGAAAAGGGGTTTTTTACAAGGCTGCGAAAAGAAACATAGAGAAAAATTTAAATACCCCAAAAAAGGAAAAAATTTTTTCCTTTGAAACCCTTAAAGGGGCTCAAAATCTTTTTAAATATTTTTTGCTTTTTTAAACCGGGAAGGGGCCAAGAGTACCCCAAATCCAAAAGCAAAGGGGGTTTTTAAAAAACAGGTAAAAAAAACTGGAAAAGGTTTAAAAAAATTTAAATTTTAAGTTGGATTCCCCATTAACTGAAGCAAAAAATTTTCCAAATCTTTTAAGTTGCTAAAAAATAACTTTTTTTGCATTTTGGGCCAATACCAAAAAGGGCGTAGAACCCAATTTTAAAACGCGAAAGGGGGTTTTTACAATTGTGTTAAAGAAAAACATAATAGAAAGTTAAACCCCCAAAATTCGGATTTTTCTTTTATACCTTAAAACCCCTTTCAGGGCCCAATTTTTTTTGAAATTTTCGGAAAAAAAACCGGGCAGTGCCGAATACTCCAAAAAAATAGAATAAAAAGGGCGGGTTAAAAAAACAAAGGAATATACGGAATAACTAAAAAAATTCGATTAAGTTTTAAAACCAAACAAGCGCAAGGCCAAAATTTTTAAATTTCCTTGCATTTGCCCAAAAAATTTTTTTTAGAATTTTGGCCACCATACCAAATTAGGAAAGGGGTGCGATACCCGAAGTTTAAACGCGTTAAGGGGATTTTTACAAGTTTTTTGAAAAAAACAAGATGCCGGGAACCCCAAATTGCTGGATTTTTCAATTTTAACCATTGGAAACCCCTTAACTCCATTTTTTTTAAATTTTTCGGAGATTTTACCGGGGAAGTCCAAAGGGGCAAAAATTTTAAAATAAGAAAAGGGGGCCGGAGTAAAACGGGTAAAAAACTCCAATAAGGGCTGGAAAAATTTTTAATTAATTTGAAACCATCAACTGATTTTTTTAAAAAATTTTTCCAAATTTTTTCCCCCAGTTGCCCAAAAAATTTTTTTCATTGCATCTTTTGGCCATCTTCATACCGGAAATTAGGGGAAAGTGACGATACCCCCAAATGTTCCTCAAACGCATGTCTAATGGGATTTTTGTACACAGTGCTGTTCGAAAGAGAAACATAGAGTATGCACATTAAATAAACCCTCAAATCAATGCTGGATTTTTACAAGTTTTATAACATTAGAAAGCCCGTCTCAAGGGCCCCCAGATTCACTTTTAAAATGTTGCTGTGAAGATTTTGTAGCCGGAGCGATGGCCAGAGAGTAGGGCAAACCACAATAGCAACTAAGCAAAGGGGGCTGCGTAGTAAAACCGGAAAAGGAATATACTGCCGAATAATGGCTGGAAACAAATTCAGAGTTAAGTTTGAGTATAACTCATCAACAAAAAAAAAAAAAAAAAAAAAAAAAAAAAAAAAAAAAAAAAAAAAAAAAAAAAAAAAAAAAAAAAAAAAAAAAAAAAAAAAAAAAAAAAAAAAAAAAAAAAAAAAAAAAAAAAAAAAAAAAAAAAAAAAAAAAAAAAAAAAAAAAAAAAAAAAAAAAAAAAAAAAAAAAAAAAAAAAAAAAAAAAAAAAAAAAAAAAAAAAAAAAAAAAAAAAAAAAAAAAAAAAAAAAAAAAAAAAAAAAAAAAAAAAAAAAAAAAAAAAAAAAAAAAAAAAAAAAAAAAAAAAAAAAAAAAAAAAAAAAAAAAAAAAAAAAAAAAAAAAAAAAAAAAAAAAAAAAAAAAAAAAAAAAAAAAAAAAAAAAAAAAAAAAAAAAAAAAAAAAAAAAAAAAAAAAAAAAAAAAAAAAAAAAAAAAAAAAAAAAAAAAAAAAAAAAAAAAAAAAAAAAAAAAAAAAAAAAAAAAAAAAAAAAAAAAAAAAAAAAAAAAAAAAAAAAAAAGGGGGGGGGGGGGGGGGGGGGGGGGGGGGGGGGGGGGGGGGGGGGGGGGGGGGGGGGGGGGGGGGGGGGGGGGGGGGGGGGGGGGGGGGGGGGGGGGGGGGGGGGGGGGGGGGGGGGGGGGGGGGGGGGGGGGGGGGGGGGGGGGGGGGGGGGGGGGGGGGGGGGGGGGGGGGGGGGGGGGGGGGGGGGGGGGGGGGGGGGGGGGGGGGGGGGGGGGGGGGGGGGGGGGGGGGGGGGGGGGGGGGGGGGGGGGGGGGGGGGGGGGGGGGGGGGGGGGGGGGGGGGGGGGGGGGGGGGGGGGGGGGGGGGGGGGGGGGGGGGGGGGGGGGGGGGGGGGGGGGGGGGGGGGGGGGGGGGGGGGGGGGGGGGGGGGGGGGGGCAAAATTTTTAAAAACAAATTATGATTTTTCAAAACTGGAATTTTTCTGAATTTTTAAAATTTAAAAATTTTTTTTTTTTTTTTAAACCGAAAAAGGGGTTTGTTCAAAATGTTAATAAATTTTCCCCCGGGGGGAAAAACAAGCCAAGAAACCCCCCAAAACCCAAAAAATTTTTTAAATTGGGCCCAACCCGGGGGTTTTAATTTCCATAAAAAAGGGGCCCGGAAAAAAAAAATTTTTTCCAATAAAAAAAATCTTTTAATTTTGGCCCCCCAAAACGGAAACAAAATTTTCGTTTTTTGGGTTTCCCCCCCCAAACTTTTAAAAAATTTTTTTCCAAATCCCCCCAAATCCGGTACAAAACCCTCCAATTAATTTTTAAATTTTTTCCAAAGGAAACCCCAAAAACCAAAACCCAAAATTTTGGGAAATTTTTTGGGGGGGTTTTCCCAAAAAAAAGGTACCAATTTTTAAAAAAATTGCAAAAAATTTTTTTTTAAAACTCCGAAAGGGCTCCAAATTTTTTAAGGGGGTTTTTAAAACAGGAGAAAACCCAAAATTAAAAATTTTTCCCAAAGGGGTAAAAACCCGGGGGGCCCAAAAATTTTTAAAAATTTTCGGGAAGTTTTGTTTTCCCCCCTTTGGAATTTTTCCCAAATTTTTCCCAAGCCCCTTTTTAAAAATTTTTCAAAAATCGGGGTTTTTTTAAAAAAAAGAAAAAGTTTTTTTAAAAATTTCTTAAATTTTTTTCCCGGGAAAAAAAAAAGGGTTTCCAATTTCACAAAAAAATTTTGGGAAAAAAAACGGAAAAAGGGTTGGGAAAATTTTTCAAAGGTTTTTTAAAAAGGAAAAACCCAAAACCCCAAAAAAAACGGGGGGAAAAAATAATTTTGCCGGGCCCCTTTTCCCAATTTTTGATAATCCCAAACCCCCAAAAACTTTATTTTTTTTCCCCCTTTCCGGAAAAGGAAAACTTTTTTCCCCCTTTTTTAAATTTTAAAAAGGGTTAAAAAAATTACCTTAAAACCCTTAAGGGTTTTTTTTAAATTTTCGAAAGATTTTGGGGTTTTTTAAAAAAGTTTTTTTTTTAAAAGGGGGCTTTAAGGGGAAAATTACTAAAATTTTAAAATTTGGGGGAAAAGGGAGAAAACAAAAAAGGGAAAAAAATTTTTAAATTTTTTAAAATCGCCAAAATTTTTAAACCTTTTGAATTTATAAAAAAAACCAAATAAAAAAATTTTTTTTTCCCAAAACCGTTATGATTTTCCCAAAACTTTTTAAAGATTTTTAAAAATTTCCCCAAAAAAAGGGGGAAAATTTTTAAAATTTTTAAAAAAATTTTTCCCTTTTAATTTTTAAATTTGAAAATAAGTTTTTTTTTTTCCCCGGATTTTCAAAACATGGAAAGGGGGGGAAAACTTTTAAAAAAAGGGGGTTTAAAAGGGAAAAGAAAAGGGGGGGAAAAACCAAAATAAAAAAAAAAAAGATTTTGGGAAAATTCCCAAAAATTTTTGGTTTTTCT
>JASTWB010000551.1:0-14237 GCA_032158295.1 Pycnopodia helianthoides | reverse complement strand
ACCCCAATCCCCACCTCTTCACAATTACAAAATGAAACCCCCTTTTTCCCCTTAAAGTCCCCTGTCCAAAAAATTAACCCCAATCGTCAACTTACCCCAAAAGAACCCAATACCCAACGAACCAATTTACAAACGGCCCCTTTTAACCATCTAACCATTTTTAAACAAGGTATCTTTTTCCCGTAAAAAAGTCATGTCAAAACACTGGACACCAACTTAGTTACTGAACCCATGTTTCGATACCCTTTAAACCCATATCTTCATTTTTTATCGTAAACCTTCCGTGATTTTTGGCTAAAGGGGTTCTTGGTTAGATAGGGTTTGTCGGTGTGTTTCTGTCAGTTTTGTAATGTCCAAGCTTGAGGTTTTAATTCTTGAAATTAAAAAATTTGCTCATATATTCTTTAAAATGAATTCCTTTCAAAAATTGGTTTCTCGTTTGTGTCCCTTTCCCTTTTTGAAGAACCCCTGGGTTATAAATACGGTTTTTTGTTTTAAAATCACAAAGAGTGAAATTTTTAAAAGGGGCCCCCCCTCCCGGGCCCCGTGGGAAAAATTTTAAAAAAACAAAAGTTTTTTTTGTTGTTGAATTTTTTTGTTCCCCTTTTAAATTTTTAGGAGTCCTTAAAAAAATTTTTAATTCGGGAAATTTGGGGGAAAAAAAGAAAAATTATAAAAAATAACGGGGAATTATTAATTCCCCCCCTTCCAAATGGCTTTTTCCCTAATTCATTTCCCCAGCAATTCTTTTTCGGGGGGGGGTTTGGCGGCCTTAACCTTTTTCTGGATGAAATTTTTAAAAATTTGTTTAAAAAAACCCGGGGGGCCCCAAACACCTTGGGGAGTTTTAGAATTTTTTTTTTTAAAAAAAAACGGGCCCACCCCTGTTTTTTTTTTTTGCTTACCCGGGGCCCCCCCCTTTTTTAAAAATTTTTGGGTTGGCCCCTTAAAAAAAAAAGGGGGGGCATTTTACATTTAAAAAAAAAAAAATTTTTCTTTTAAAATTTTCACATTTAAAAATTTCGCCCCTTGCCCAAAAAACCCTTTTCTTTTAAGTGGATTCCCATTCTGTTTTATTTCCCCTTTCTAATTAAAAACCCATAACCCCTAATCCTGTAAAGTATTTTTTTGTTTTTTTTTTAAAAACCAAACTAATTATGCAAAAAATAAAGGGCTTTTTAAATTTTTAAAATTTTTGGCGTGGCCATTTATTACCCTTTAGGGGGCCATTTTTTTTTTTTAAATCCAGCCCCCTTTGGGAGAAATTTTAAAAATTACGTCTTTTAAACCTTAAATTTTTTAACGCCATTTTTATCTTCGGAAAATGGGCTTTTTTATGTTGGCCTTTCCTTTTTTAAAAATTTTTGGGGGTTTCGGGTTTGGGAATTTTCCCAAAAACCAAAAAAAGGGGGGGCCCCCCCTTTTTAAAAAATTTTTTTTTTGTTTAAAAACCCCCCGGGAACCACCCCACCAAAAAAATAATGGTGGGGGGAAAAAAATTTTTTTGGAAATGCCCCCCCAAACTTTTAAAACCAAGCCCTCTTTTTTAAACCCCCTTTGGGGCCTTTGTCCCCAAAACAAAAAATTTTTTAAAACCCCCCTTAAGGAAAATTTCCCCCCGGGGGTGGGGAAAGCCCCCAAACAAAATCCACAGACCGTGGCCCACGCCCGCTCCAGGGTTTTTTTTCTTTAAACATGGGACCAAAATTTTTTTGGGCCTTTTTTTTGGGGGTGGGCCATCAAAAAAACCCGATTAAAAATTTTTTCCCCTTCCCAAGAGCCCCCGATTCCCCAAAAATTTAATTTTAAAGCAAAAAAAAACCCCCAATTATTTTGTTTTTTTTGGAAAAAAATTTAAAAAACCCCCAAATTTTACGAAATCTCCCTTTAAAAAAACTTTTTTTTTTAAAAAAAAAACCCCTATTTTATAAAACAAGGTTGGGGTTTTTTGGCAAAAAAAAAAGGGGGGGGAAAAAAAAAATTTTTAGCCTTCCCAAAAAATTAAAAAATTTTAAAAAGTTTGGTTTTTTAATAAAATTTACTATGGAAAAGGCCTTTCAAAAATTTTTTCCCTTTACCATTTTTTTAAAACCCTTAAATTTTCCCAAACCCCCCCGGGGAATAAAACCGTCAAATTTTCCAAAAAATAACCAAAACACTTTTGCCCCCTCAGGTTTTCCCTTTTAACCCCCCGGGAAGAAAAATAATTTGTCCAAAAGGGAAACTGAAAGACGTCAAAACCCAATAAAAACGTTCAAATCTTAAGCCAAATGATCACCCCCGCAACAAAAAACCAATATGATTTCCCAAATAAAAAAACCCAGAAAAAATTTTTTAAAAAAAAACCACCCTCACATCGGCCCTTGAAGTTAAAATTTACAGCCCATTGGCACGTAAATTAATCATAAAACACGTTTCTTTTTCCCCCTGAAAAGGGGGAAAAATTTTCCTTTTAAGGTTCGGTTTTTCACAAAAAAGAAAGGGTGGGAGAAATTTCCCCCCGGGCTCATCCAAATCTGGGATGTTTGGGTTCCCAAAGGAAAGGGTTTTTTTGGGGGGGGTTTTTGCCTGGCGGGAAAGTTTTTTTTGTTTTGAAAAATGGAGAATTTTAAATCCAAAAAAATTAAAAACCCTTTTGGGGATTTTTAAAAAAAATTCACTCTTGGATAAAAAAAAAAAAAATTTTTTTCCCTTCGGGCCCCAAATTTTAAAAATTTTAGTTCTTTACGGGGGTAAATTTTTCGGTGGTTTTAAAATTTAAAAACACAGGGAAAAAATTTGGTGGAAAAAGTGGGGGGTCGTGTAAAAGGAAAATTAAAAAAGATTTCCGGGTTTTTTGGGGAGGCGGCAAGGCGTAACAGTTTCAAAAATGGTTTGTTTGGTTTTAAATTTAAAGCAAGTTGGTTATGGGGGGGGCCCCCCTTTCTAAAAAAACTTTTACCCCTTTAAAAAATGGGGAAAAATTTGGGGGTCCCCCCCAAGGGTTTTTCCCCCCTCTAAAAGAACTTTTTTAAATTTTCTTTCTACAAAAATCCTTGGGGGCATATTTTTATCAGAATTTAGAAAAAAATTTTAAATATAAAGGTCCCAAATTATTCCTGATGGCCCTTCGGGGGTGCTTTTGGGTAAAAGGGGTTTGGGGGTTTTGCCCTACATGTTTGTGAAACCTTTTATCCCCCCCAAAATAGTATTTCATTGGGGTTCCTGGTAAAAATAATTCGTTGGAAAAATTTTAAAAACCCTTTTTTTGTGTTTTTCCCCTGATGGGCCAAAGCAATTTTTTAAAAAAAATTTTTTTTTTGGTATGAGACTACTTTGGGGGAAATTTGGGCTAAAAAGCATTTAAAAAGGGTTGGGAATAAAAGCCAAAAAAAGGGGAAACCCCTTTTTTTTTAAAAGTTTGGGTTTTTTCCTTTAAAAAAAATGAATGGCCCCCAAACTTTTACGGGGAAAAAACCCCACCCCCAAAAATTTTGGTTGGTAAAAAGGAAAAAATTTTAAACCCAAAAAAAAAAAAAAAAAGGGGTTTTTTCCCCCCCCCCCAAAAACCCCCACCCCCTTTTTTAAACTTTTTTTTTAAAAATTCGGTTTGGGGAATTTTTGGAAAAAACCTGAATTTTTAAAAAATTTCTTTTTTTTATTTTAAAAAAACCTTTTTTAAAAGATTTTTTTTTTCCCCAGGGGTTTTTAAATGGTTTACTTGGGCCCGCTTGGTTTATAATTTTTCGTTTTTTTCTTTTTTCCAAACAAATGGGGGAAATCGGAGGGTAACCCAGGTTTAAAAGCCTGAAAAAATTTTTACTTGAAAAAACCATTTTAAACAAAAACTAGCAAATAAAAAGGGGGGGAAAAATTTTGTTTGGTTTCCCCCACTTTAAACAAAAATAAAAAATTTATCTTTTTCCCCTTTTAGAAATTTTTTAAACATAAAAAACTTTGAAAGGAAAAAAATATTGGGAAATTGGGGACTCTTTTAAAAAAAACCCTTTTGGAAGGGGGAAAAACCTGAAACAAAAAAAATTTAAAAAATTCAACAGTTTTGGAAACCATTTTAATGGCCTTTTTTTACCAAAATTTCCACACCCCAAGGGTAAACCTTTTTTTAATTTCTAAACGCATCAAAATTGGGGTTTATTGTAAAAAGGTTAGAAAAAAAATTTACCACAAATTGCAAGTTCATTAAATTTTTACAGCCAATCACGGGGCCCAAAAACCATGCCCCCAACTAACCTTGCAACCCATTCCCAACCCAAAAACCCACGGTTTGGAAAAGCCCTCAAAAACCTTCAAACTTAACCCTTTATAAGCCACCCGGTTTGCAAAAGATTTGAATTTTTTTCCTAAATTGAAGGGAAAATTTTACAATTGTTCATTTAATTTGTCATGTTGCAGTAAAGCTTTAACTTCTGGATGTGGTTTGTATGGTTTTGATGTAGAACCGTGTTAAATAAAACACTTTATTTTTCCAGGAAGGCTAAAAATCCAGGTTTTAAGAGGGTTCTCCCCAAAAAAAAAACCAAAGTTAATTATTGTTGGAAAAATTTTTCTTAAAAAAATTTGTTAAAACCACGTCCATTAAAAAAAACCCAGAGGTGTTGTAAACCTTAACCTTATTTGTGAGGCCTTGTAAGTTTTGGGCCTATAAATTACGGAAGTTTAAAGGCCTTGGAAGCCTAATTGGCAAATGTAAATATTCTTTTTGTTTGGTAAAGGGGCCTGTTTAAAATTGGACCTTATATAAATTGTAAAAACGGTTTAAGATTATTTGGGAAAAAGGTTAATTGTTTCAGATTTGGACTTTCCAGTGGTTCCATCGGCCAATAACCCAAAATTAATTGTTTTTTTCTTTTGTCCTTTGATGTGAAATCTGGCTTTTAAGACTTTTCCCATTCCATGCAACCTCCTCAGTCAATTAAACCCCAAAAAAAGGTTAAAAAATTTAAAAAAAAGCCCCTTTTTTACATATAAATTGGGAAAAAAAACATTTTTTAAAGCCACCCTTTCAGGGTTTGTTAATTTTTTTGGCGAGGAAAATTCCCCCCTTTTTTTTAAAACCTTTTTACTTTTTGGAGGGGGGGCTAAACTAAAAAGCCAGCTCACCCTTAGCAAAAAAAAAAGTTTTAAAGTCATATTACCAGAAATTTAGCTTTGGCAAATTGACAGCCATATAAGTTATGAATTTTTGATTGGCAACTTTTAAATTGGGACCCCGTTCCATTTGGGTGTATGTGCCCGGGTGTCCAATTGGTTAAATTCGACTTTTGGGTGTTTTTCCCATCATTTTTTGTAAATTTTGGCTTCTTCCCGTAATTTGGTTTTCCGAAAGAAACCCGGTTGTTTATTGCCTTGGGAATTTAAAACCCCCCGGGGGTTTTAGAAAATTAAATGGTTGTCTGGGAAATGATTTGTAATGGTTAACAACAATTCCAAAAATCAAAATTATTTTTTTAATTTTTTGGAAAATCCTTCCCACCTTTCAAAACCCCCTTTCCATCCCAATACTTTCTTATAATCAAGCCAAAAAATTATTGGGGTAGTGTGGGGGGGCAAAAGGGTTGTTTTTTCCCCCAATTTAACCCCTCAAAAGGGGTTTTTTTAAAGGTTTTAGGATAAATGTATGATGTAACCCTTGGATGCGCTTACACATATTAGTTAGTGTCGGTTAGGAGCTTTCTGGGGAAACCCTGGGAATTTAAAACTATTGAAAATTTCCCAAAGTTTTGTTAAGTTTCCAAAGGAAAAACCAAAAAGGCCTTTTAAGGTGGGCTTAGGTAAATAAAATTTTGTTGGTTTTCCTTGATAAGTCTTACGGGGTTTTTTATATTCCCTTATTTCTTTTAAATGGGCATTTGACTTTTCGGGAAAAAACTCAACAAAAAAAAAAGGGTTTTTTTATTTCGAAATCAATATGCCATTTGTTTGGGGTACCTAAAATCAACTTCCCTTTAACAAAAAAAAAAATTGTGGGCATCCATTTTTTTGGATTGCCCAAACCTTAAAAGACAACAAGGCGTTTTTCCTTTTAAACTGAGGTTGACTTTTCCCTTCCTTTAGGGAAATTTAAAGGTAAATGGAAAAATGAATTTGGAACCATGTAAAATTTAAAGCTTAAAAACCCAAAAAATTGGGGAAAATGGGGGGGGGGGGGTGTTTGGGGGGGTTGGGGAAAAGGGGGGGAAAAAAAAGGGGGGGGTGTTTTTTTTAAAAAGCCATTAAAAAATTTGAAAAAAGGGGGTGTGAAAAAAAAATTTTTGGTTTTTTTGGAGGGGGTAATTCCCTTTGGTTCCCCCAAATTGGTTTTTATTTTTTTTAAAAATTTGGTCTAGTAAAAAAGGAGGACCAGCCCCCGGGGGAAGGGGAAGGTCCGGTGGGATTGTTGAAAGGGGGTGTGTCCCTTCACCAAAATACATGGGAAAAAAAACCATATTTTTTTAAAGTTTCCCCCAAATGTGGCAAAAAAAAAAGCGGGACCAAAATTTGGGGGCCCAAAAAAAATGAAAATTAAAAGGGAAGAACCTTTGGGGGTTTATTTAAAAATTTTTGTTAAAAGGTTTTGTTCTTCAAGCTAAAAAAATAAAACAAACAATGGGTCCTTTTTTTCCGTAAAATCAATAACCATTTTTGAAACTATTCGGGAAAAATTTGACTTCCCTTCAAAAATGAAAAGGAAAGGGCACCAGTTTTTATTGACTTTCCCGGAAGATATCAAACCCAAAGGTGCCTTTTAAAACCTTTAAAATTAAAATTTCTTTAAAAATTTACTTTAAAGTAAAAAAGGGAAATTTTAAAGAACTTTTAAAAATTCCAAAGGTGAGTTTTAAAAATTAAAGGGGAAAAGAAAAGTGAGGGTTTTTTTGGGGAAAAAGTCGGGTTTAATTTGTGGGAAAGAGTTGTGGGGAGGGGTTTTTGGGGGAGGGGGGTTGATGGGGGGTTTGGGCCTGTGTTCTTTTTTTTTGCGGGGGCCTTAAAACCCAACAGGTTTTGTAGAAGGTGGTTATTGTTTTTTGGTTTTTTAGCAAAAAAAATTCCTTTAATTGGACACCTAAAAATTACAAATATTACCAAAAAAGTTTTTTTAATTTTATGTTTGCCCCAATCCCTTTTTATAATTCTTTAAAAATTATTTTTTTAAATTTCCTTTCTTTTTTTTCCTAACGGAAATATTTAATTTAAACATTAACCGGCTGCATTGGTAAACGTTTGGGGACCTTTCAGGGGAAGGGAATGACTGAAATAAAACATTAAAAAAACCTTTAAAAGGAAACCTTTCCATCCTTTAAATTTCCTTTGTCATTGTCTGATTCGCAAATTTTTAAAATTAAAATTTTCCCCCAAATTTTATGTTAAAAGGGGAAACAAAAAAATTGGTCTTCAAGGGGTTTTTGAATTTAATTAATTCCCCTTCCCCCCTTGCATTTTTTAAGGGAAAGCCATTTCCCTTTGATATACCAAACCTTATCCCATGAATTTTTAAACCAGCGAGCTCCCGAATTCAGACAAGAATTTACCGTTCACCAAATTTATTCATCTTTCATTAATTATTTATTCCAACCTTAACCTTTTCCTAAAAAAATCCAAAAAATTTAACACAAACTTCTCCAAAATCTTTTTTTACACCTTTTAAAATAAACCCCCCTTTTTTTCCAAATTTTGGGGTTTTTATTTTTCCCTTTAAAATTTTTTAAAAAAAAAAAAAAAAAACCCCCAAAAAAACAACCCAAAAAACTTTTTTTTAAAAATTTTCTTTTAAAACTTTTAAATTTAAATTAAAAAACCCAAAACAATTAACAAAGGAAACCCTCTCCCTTCCAATCCTTTTCAAATTTTTAAGAATTCCAAATTTCAACAAATTGGGGTTCACATTATCCATCAAGGGCCCCCCACAACCTCTTAGGTTCCAACTTTCTTTCCAACAGTTAAAAAGCAAACGGTTTATTTAAAACCCCTTTTTTCAAAACACCTTTTTAATTTCTTGTAATCCAAGTTCCCGGGAATCAGCATAAAACCCGGCTTCCAAACCCCCTAAAATGCATTCCCCCTTAATCTAATTTTGGTAATTTTTTAATTACCCGTTCTTCCCTCCCCAAAACCCCCACCCACCCCCCAAACCTTTCCCCACTTCTATATACTTAAAACACTTCAAAAACTCAACCACTTGAACCTTTCTTAATTTTTTCCACCAAAATTTCCCTCCCCAAAATTGGCCACAAAATTTATAACCCTTTGTAAATTTTCTCAACCTAAAACAACCAAATTTAAGGGACAACCAATAAAACCTTAAGAGTTGGCATTTTTAAGACTATCCAAACAATTTTTTTTAAAAAAACCCATACACCAACCTCACCCCCCCTCATAATTTTTAACAAAAAAAAGGGCCTCCCATTTCAAATCCCTTGATGACATTTGTCTATTAAATTTTAGGGGGGCCCCGGGACGTTCAGTCAGTTGCTTTTAAGCCGGTAGTTCAGATAAAAAAATAAATTTTAATTTAAAAGGAACGGTTTTCCTGTTTACTGGTTTTCCTTTTCAGTTAATTCCAACCCGGTTTTGTTGGGGGTTTTCTTAGGTCACCGTTGTTACGGAAAGAGATCAGGTAATTATTGCTGTCAGTTGTTATTTGATGGCATTCTAAAGTAAATTTGTGAATTTAAAAACGGTTGTTTTTTTGAAATTTGCTAACATTTTTTTTAAGGGAATTAGGTTCCTTTAAAAAAAAAGGTAGGTTAATCTTATTAAATTGTTATTAAAATTTCTTAGTTAAAAATTAAACCCATTGGAAAAAAAAATCAGAACTAACTTAAATTGCCCCGGTTTAAATTCGATTCATTTTATTTCTAGTAAAACTTTTTAATGTTTCGGAAAATTCAATCATCCAAATAATTTAACAAATATTTGAAAAAAAAATTTTTAAAATTTTTTGGGAAACAACGCCATTAATGAACCAAAATTTAAGGGGTTTATAGAAAAATGTGGTTATAAAATTTTGGTAAACCCAAATTTGCCTACGAAAATTTAAATTAAAATTAAAAACCTGGTAGTAAATTTCTGTTAGCAAGAAATTAAATGGCCCTGTTTAAAAAAAATTCCTTTGAAACATTTTAAACCCAATTTGTGTTATTTGTCCTCCTTTCAGGGGTTTTTTCCGATAGGGAAGGAGTAAATTCCTTGGGAAAATTTAACCTGTTTTTCCGTCCGGTGCATGCGAAAATTTGGAAAATTGGTTTAATCTCTAGTTTTAAAGTCTTTTGAATGGTTTAGATTTGTTATTTTTGTAATTTTTTGGCCTTTTTTGGGATTTGGGTTTTTGGGGGTTTTAAAGGGGTTTTTAAACTTTACCATTAAAAATTTTGAAAATTGGGGGTAAAGGTTTAAAAATGGTGACTTGGAAGGGGTAAAGGGTTTTTCCATGGGGGGCCCTTTTAATTTCCCATTAATCAATTTAAAAAGAGTTGGAAGGAGAATTTTGTTCATTTCTTTTTTTAAACCCAAAGGAAAACCAATTAAAAAAGATTTTATAAAAAATTGTTTTAAAGTGATAACCAAGGGAAAACCATTCATGGCACCAAAAAGATTGGTTTTTGAAAACTTTTAAGTATATTTTAGGAAAAGTTTAAGGGCCCCCTATAAATTTTACCCCCATTTACAAACGGAAAAAAACTATGGCTTCAATTTTCCCCTAAGAAAAAACCTTAAGAGATTTATTGCCCTAACCCTTTATGGGGCTCATTTTAAACCCGCCTTAAATTTTTAAAAGGAAAATTTTAATCAAAGTTGGGTTTAAATTACTGTTTAGAGAAAACTCAAAATATTTTGCTATAGAGATCTTGAATTTTTTAAAATTTTTTTAAACCATTTCCAGGGAGTCCCTGCCCGGGCTTTTGGAAAATTGGGGAGGTAGGGTGTTTCTAACTTTTGCAAATAACCCTTTGTGAACGGTACTTTTTGGGATGTAAGGGAAAGGTTTTTATGAGGGAAACCTACTTGGTTAACATGGCTGAGGTTTAGTGTTGGTTTTTATTTAAAATTTTTCCAAAGGGGGTTTTAATTTTCAAAATTTTTGGGTTTTAAATATTTTTTTTATAAAATTTTAAAAGGGTGTTAGAACTTTGGTTAATTTGGGGAAATTAAAATTTCCCCACTCACTAATTCCCAACTTCAAATTTTGGGAAAAAAAAAAAATTTTTTAATGGTAAAAGGAAAGAAATTGTATTGGATTTTTTAGAAAAAAAAATTATATTCTTGGTTATAGTTGGGCCTTCCCATTGGGGTTTTTAAAGGTCCCGGGCCATTCAATTGATAATTCTTAAGAAAAATTTTAAATTTTGGGGAAAATGTTAAAAAAACCCGGCTGTTATTTTGGGTTACCCAAATTTTATTTTCAAAAAAGTTATCTTAATTTTAAATTTTTAAGTTCAAAATTAAGGTTTTATTAATTGGGCCTTCTTGTAAAAAAATTTCAGCATAAGTAATTCTTTAAATTAATATTGAAAAGAATTTGTTTTTTAATTTTTGGTTTACCCCAATCACCCCTTATTTAAAATTTTTGTTCCGACGGGTTTGTTTTTTTTGGTCTTTGGGAAAAGGACATGCAAACAGTTCGGGGTTCTTGCTTGTTAATTTCGTTCCAGAAAATCGGCCATTTTTGGTAGGTTCAGAAAAAGGGGTTTTGGGTTAACCCCACCTTTCACAAATACATTTCAATTAAACTTTCATTATTAAGGAAAAAAATCTAAAGCCAAAACAACCCATATCGATTTTTTTAAAACTAAAAATTCATGGAAAAGGCCCAAATTTGTTTTAGGGAGTCAAATTTAAGTAAGGATTTTTTTTGGCAATTTTTGTTGTTTATTCTTTGGGCCCCAAAAATTGTGTTAAAAATAAAACTTTTTTTAATTACCAAGTACAGAATTTTTTCCACATAATTTTATAAAATTAACAATAATTTTTTTAAACTTTATTTGGATTGGAACCGTTTTTATTGTCCTGTAAAAAATTTTAAACCCTAAAAAATTTAAAAGGGCACTGCCAGGGGGAAGTCATACTTTTTTTTAAACCTTGCAGGTGAAGTAGTTGATTTGGGCTTTGATAGGGGTAAAATTTTAAAAGAGATTTAAGGTTTGACGATTTTAAATTTGGCTTTACGCTTTTTAACAGGGTCCCCCAAAAACGGGGTTTTGGAAATAAGGAATCTTTTGTAATTTTTAAATTGAATTGTTTGAGGTTAACTGTTAGGTTTTTCATTTACTTTTCTCATAAATGGGTGGCCACCAGTTTTTTTGGGGTCCTTTTTTTAAAGGCATTTTCAATGTAAGTCCGGGGTTGTAAAGTAAATGGTTTAGATTTTTTTTTTTTAAAAATATAAACTTTTGTCCCCTCCATTACAAAAAAGTCGCGTTTTTTTTAAATTTTTGGACAGGGAATTTCAGAACTCTTTTTTGTTTCATAAGAAACCCCGAATTAAAAGTTTAATTTTTGACCAAATGCTTTGTGAATTTAGGCGGGTTTGGGGCTTACCAAAAAAGGATTCAATAAAATTTTCCACAATTTGGTTTTCTTTTGAAATTTCCCAACTGGTGTTTTTTTGGGCCAAATCTGAGTTAGTCCTTGTTTGCCGGAATCCCCACTTGCTGTGTACACCCTAAAACACCCCTTTTATGATTGAATGTCCCTTAAATCTAAGTTTTTACAAAATTACATGAGCATTTTCAAACTTTAACGATTGGACAAAATTTCCAGACCTTCCGGGGAAACTTACAAAATTTGCGGGTAACGCTCAAAAACAACTGCTTTATACCAGAGCCCAAGGCTAGGGTTCACATCGTTTATTTAAAACCCAAACCCTTGTATATTTTTTTAACTGATGAATTGTGTGGTTTTGCTTCCAGGAGAGTTAGCCTGCGTAAGCTCACATTTGGTCTAATTTCCAAAATCTGAGCACAAAAGGACTAGAACTCATCAGTTTTTTCCGAGAAAGGAGGGAAACTCTCAATTTTGAAACTTCAAATCCATCCAACAAAAGGGAAGGTTTCCAGCTTTTTAAGAGTCAGCGGCAGAAAAAAAAACTGTGCGGGGAGGGGGGGTTTTAAAAAGGGAGGTTTGGGGGAAGAAAAAGGGCGGGAGGAAAAAAACTTTCTTCCCCCAGGGGTTTAAAACTTACCCCCCCCATTTTAAATTTCCCCTTTTTTTTTAAAAATTTACCATTTTGGTTAAAAAAAAGATGTTTTTACCCCTTTAAAAAACTTTTTGAAAAAAAAAGAAAAAAAAAAATTTTGTTTCTCTTTTTAAAAAAATTTTTTCAAAATTTAAAAATTAAAAAAAAATTTTGGGGTTTTAATTTTCCAATTTGCTTTAAAATTTTTCTTCAATAATTCAAAAATTTTTTAACTGCGGGTTTTTTTTTTAAAAAGGGAAAAAAATTTTAAAATTTAAAAAAATTTTTAAATTGTTTTTAAAATTTTTGTTTTAATTATGGTTTAAAAAAAATCCATTTTATTAAATTTAAAAAACTTTTCCAGGCGTTTTAAAAATTTGGGGTTTGGGTTAAAATTTTTTTTTTAAAACTTTTTTTTGGAAAATTCCTTAAACTTTAAAAAAAATTTCCCCAAAAACCCCTCTCCTCTTCCTTGAATAACCAAAAACCCATAAATTTTTAAAAACCCCGCGGGTTTTTTTGGCTTATTTATTTTAAAGGGAATTAATTTTAAAAGGGCCTTTTAATAATTTTAACAATTTTCAAAAAAACCCCCCAAAAAGGGTTTTTTAAAGGGGGGTTCCCGAAATTTTTGACCCCCCTCTTTGTTTTAAAATTTTTAAAATCCGTGATTTCCTCGGTTTTTTTTTAAAAAAGAAAAATGGAAAAAGCATTAAAAATTTCTTTTCAAAAATTTGGGGGTTAATCTTAAAAAATTCCCCGTTTTCCCAAGAAAAAAAATTTTAGTTTGCCACATTTTTTTAAAGCAATTTCTTGGGGTTTGTATTTTTTTTGAAACATTGGGCAATCAAAAATTTTTGCGGGATGTTTTTACCCCCCATTTTCCCGGAAGGGTTTTTTTTAAACAAAAAAAAGGAAAAAAGTTTTTTTTTAAAAAAGAAAAAACCAAGTTTTCAGAAAAAAGGGGTTAAAGAGAAAAATTAGGATTTTTGGTTTAAACACTAGTTTATTTACTTTGTTTTAAATTTTTTAAAAAAAATTTTTTTAAAAAAATTTCCTGATTAATTGAATTTGGGGTTTTGATTTTTTTGGGGATTTTTTTAAAAAAAGTTTTTTCAAAAAATTTTTCCCTTTGCCCCTATTTTTAAATTTGGGGGGGTTTTCAATTTGTTATTAAACAATTTAATTTTTTTATTTATGGAAAGTTTGTTGAATGGGGGGGTTTGGGGGGAAAAAAGGGGGAAATATGCCCACAAATTTTACAAAGGGGAAATTTTTTTTTAAGAAAATTTAACAAACTTTAACGAACCCAGGGTTTTTTCAAAAAAAAAAAAAAGGGGGTCCAAATTTTTGGTTTTTCCCCCCTTTTTTTTTTGAAGAAAAATTTTTTTTTCCCCCCCCCCCCCCAAATTGATTTTTTGTTTTTTTTTAAATTTTTTTTAAACCGGCTCGTGGAGGATGCAGTTTTTCCCCTCTCAGCAATCAAAAAAAAATTTTTTTTAAAATTCAAGCCCCCCCCCAGCCCATTTATTTTTCCCTGGGAAAAAGCAAACCCCGAAAATGGGAAAAATTTCCCAGAATTTTCAAAATTTATATGGTTTTGCTTTTGGTTTTTTTTTAAAAATTTTGGAAACAAAGACCTGTAATTTTTGGTTTGAAAAGTATTTATTGTCAACTGGGTTTGGGAACGGGCAGAAAATTTTCCATTTTTTTTTTTTTCCAAAGAATTTTGGAGAAACAAAATTTTGTTAAAAAACGTTGTTTGTTTGGGGATGTTTTTGGGGGAAAAAAATTTATTTTTTCAACAAGTTTTGGGGGCTTTTTTTTAAAATTTTCTTGAAAAAAGGGAATCCCAATTTAACAAGCCATAGGCATAAAAGGGTACCTTTTTTTCTTACCCTCAAAAAAAAAAAGGTTCTTTAAAGTTTTTTTTTTTTGAATAAAAAAAATCCTTTTTTTGAATGGTTTCGTTTTTTGGATTTTTGTTGAAACGGGAATTTTTCCATTTAATTTTTAAAAATTAAAAATTTTTATTTTAATTGGTCTTTCGGGGGGGGGGGCGATTTTTTTTAAAAAATTTCCATTG
>JASTWB010000550.1:0-14259 GCA_032158295.1 Pycnopodia helianthoides | reverse complement strand
TGTTTTCCCCTTTTCCCTGCACCCAAAATATTTTTTTTTAAAGGCAACTTTGGGGCCGTCTTCGAAACCGGAAAATTCAGGCAAGTGACGTACTCGAATTTTCCCCAAAAACGTGTCTAATGGGGATTTTGTACACAGCTATTCGAAAGGAAAAAATAAAGTATGCAGGGTCAGATCACCTAAATCAATGCTGGATTTTTAAAATTTTTATACCTTTGAAGCCGTCTAAGGGCTCTAGTTTTGAACTAATATTAGCTGTGGCATTTTGAGCGAGCGAGTGGCCGGAGTAGGGTATACAGTAGAAATAAGCAATAAAGGCTGTGTGTACAACAGCAAGGAAATTACTGCCAAAAAGGGCTGGAACAAATTTGGGGGTTTAAAGTTTAAGTATAACTCAAGAAATAAGCATGCTAGGAACGAAATTTGTACCTGATCTTCCTTGCATAGCCCTGCACCCAAATTTTTATTTTTCAAGGCAACTTTCGGCCGTTTCGTCCCGGAAAATACAGGCAAGTGACGTACTCCGAATTTTCCCCCAAACGCTGTCTAATGGGATTTTTGTACACAGTCTATTGAAGAGAAACAAAAAAGTATGCCGGTCGATCCCTCAAATCAATGTGGATTTTTAAAAGTTTTATCCTTTTGAAAGCCCGTCTAAAAGGGCTTGATTGAACTTAAAAATTGCTGGGGGTTTTTGTAGGCGCGCGAGGGGCCCGAGAGTAGGGCTTCAGTACAATAAGCAATGAAGGGCGTGTAGTCAACCAGCAAGGAATATACTGCGAAAAATGGCGGAAACAAATTCGGGTAAGTTTATTTAAAATCAAAAACAAAGCATGCTAGGGGGAACGAAATTTTTACCTAAATCTTCCTTGCATATCCTGACCCAAAAATTTTTCTTTTTAAAGGAACTTTCGGCCGTCTTCGTACCAAAAAATACGGCAAGGACTATCCAAATTTTCCCAAAGAGTCTAATGGGATTTTTGTCCCCAAGTCATTCGAAAAAAAAATAAAGTAGCAGGGTTTTAGACCCCCCTCAAATCAATGCTGGATTTTTACGTTTTTTAACCATTTGAAACCCCCTCTAAAGGGCTCTAGATTAAACCAATATAAGCTTGCATTTTGGACGGATTGGCAAAAAGTAGGGCAATACAGTACCAACAAGAATAGGGTTGTAGTAAACCCAAAAGGGAATATACTGCGAAAAAGCAAACAATTCGGGTTAGTTAATATAATCAAAAACTAGCATGCAAGAGCCCGAAATTTGTACCTGAATCTTCCTGCAAGTCTGCATCCAATATCATTTTTCAAGGCAACTTTGGCCGCTTCGTACGAAAATACAGCAAGTACGTACTCCGAATTTCCCAAACGCATGTCAATGGATTTTTGTACACATGCTATTCGAAAGAGAAACATAAATTTGCACGTCAATCACCCTCAATCAAGCTGGATTTTACATTTTATACCATTGAAAGCCCGTCTAAGGGCTCTAATGAACTAATTTAGCTGTGGCATTTGTACGACGCGAGTGGCCAAAGTGGCTATCAGTACAACTAAGAAGAAGGCTTGTAGTACACAAAATTTTGGCTGAAACAAATTGGGGGGGGGGGGGGGGGGAAGTTTAAAAACTCAAGAAAAAGCTCTAGGGGACGAAATTGTACCTGAATCTTCTGCAATCCTGCATCCAATAATTTTTCAAGGCAACTTTTTCGGCCGTCTCGTACCGAAATCAGGCAAGTACGTACTCCGAATGTCCCCAACGCTGTCTAATGGATTTTTGTACACATCTATTCGAAAGAAAACATAAAGTATCACGTCAGATCCCCAATCAATGCTGGATTTTACAGTTTATACCATTTGAAAGCCCGTCCAGGGCTCTGATGAACTAATTAGCGTGGCATTTTAGCGACGCGAGTGCCAGAGATGGGCTAAACAGTAGCAACTAGAATGAAGGGCTGTGTAGACAACAGCAAGGATATACTGCGAAAATGGCTGAAACAAATTCGGGTTAAGTTTAAGTATATCAGAACTAGCAGCTAGAGAACGAAATTGTACCTGAATCTTCCTTGCATAGTCCTGCACCAAATATATTTTCAAGCAATTTTTCGCCGCTTCGTACCGGAAATACAGCAAGTGCTACTCCGAATGTTCCCCAAAGCTGCTAATGGGATTTTTGTAACAACTTTCAAAGAGAAACATAAAGTATGCACGGTAATCACCCTCAAATCAATGCTGGATTTTAAAAGTTTTATACATTGAAGCCGCTCAAGGCTCTGATTGAACTAATTTACTGTGGCGATTTGTAGGCGAGCGAGTGCAGAGAGTAGGGCTATACAGTACAACTAAGCTGAAGGGCGTGTAGTACACCCAAGGAAATCTGCGAAAAATGGCTGGAACAAATTCGGGTTAAGTTTAGTATAACCAAGAACAAGCATGCTAGGGGGACGAATTTGTACCTGAATCTTCCTGCATATCCTGATCCAATAACTTTTTCAAGCAACTTTCGGCCGTCTTCGTACCGAAAATCAGGCAGTGACGTACTCCGAATGTTCCCAAACCATTCTAATGGGTTTTTGTACACGTCTATTCGAAAAAAACATAAAGAGCACGGTCAATCACCCCAAATCAATCTGGATTTTTACAAGTTTATCCCATTTGAAACCCGTTCAGGGCTCTAGATTGAACTAATTATGCTGGGGGATTTGTAGGCGACGCGAGTGCCAGAGAGTGGCTAATACAGTAGCAACTAAGCAATGAGGGGTGAGTAACCGCAAGAATATACTGACGAAAAATGTGACAAATCGGGTTAAGTTTATATAACTCAAGAACTAAGCATGCTAGAGAGACGAAATTTGTCCCGAATCCCCTTGCATAGTCTGCATCCAAATATCTTTTCAAGGCAACTTTCCGGCCGTCTCGTACCGGAAATACAGGCAAGTGACGATACTCCGAATGTTCCCCAAAGCATGTCTAATGGGATTTTTGTACACAGCTATCGAAAGAGAAACATAAAGTGCACGGTCAGATACCCAAACAATCTGGATTTTTAAAAGTTATACCATTTGAAAGCCCGTCTCAAGGGCTCTAGATTAAACCAAATTAGAAGCTGTGGCGATTTGTAGCGAAACGCGAGTGGCCAAGAGTAGGGCAAATACAGTAGCAAACTAAGAATGAAGGGCTGTGTAGAAACAACCAGAAAGGGAATATACTGACGAAAAATGGCTGAAACAAATTCGGGTTTGTTAAAAATAACTCAAGAACTAAGCATGCTAGAGGACAAAATTTGTCCTGAATCTTCCTTGCAAGCCCTGCATCAAATATTATTTTTCAAGGCAACTTTCGGCCGTCTTTCAAAAACAGAAAATAACAGGCAAGTACGGTTACTCCGAATGTTCCCAAACGCATGTCTAATGGATTTTGTACACATCTATTCAAAAAAATAAAGAAAGCACGGTCAATAAACCCAAATCAATGCTGGATTTTTAAAGTTTATAACCCAAATTTGAAGCCGTCCTCAAGGGCTCAAAATTGAACAAATTATAGTGTGGCATTTGTTAGCGACGCGAGTGGCCAGAGAGTAGGGCTAATACGTAGCAACTAGCAATGAAGGGCTGTGTAGTACAACCAGCAAGGAATATACTGCCGAAAAAGGGCTGGAAACAATTCGGTTAAGTTTAAGTATAACCAAGAACTAAGCTTTGCAGAGAAGCGAAATTTGTACTAAAATCTTCCTTGAAAGGGTCCGCACCCCAAATTAATTTTTTTTCAAGGCAACATTCGGCCGTCTTCGACCGGTAAAAAACAGGCAAGTGACGATACTCCGATGTTTCCCAAAACCCATGTTAATGGGATTTTTGTACACAGTACTATCGAAAGAGAAAATAAAGTATGAAACGGTCAAAATCACCCTCAAATCAATGGATTTTTACAAGTTTTAAAAACCATTTGAAACCCCGTCTCAAGGGCTCTAGATTGAACCTAATTTTAGCTTGTGGCGATTTGAAAGGGGAGCGAGGGCCAGAGGTAGGGCTAATACGTAGCAACAAAGCAATGAAGGGCAGTTTAGTACAACCAGCAAGGAATTATTTGACCGAAAATGGCTGGAAAACAAATTCGGGTTAAGTTTAAGTAAAACCCTCAAAAATTTTAAAGCATGCTAGAGAACGAAATTTGTACCTGAATCTTCTTGCAAAGTCCTGCTTCCAAATATCATTTTTCAAGGCAACTTTCGGCCGCTTCTACGGAAAAAAACAGGCAAGGACGATACTCCGATTTCCCCAAAGCATGGTCTAATGGAATTTTGTACACAGTCAAACGAAAGAGAACATAAAGTATGCACGGTCAGTTTTTCACCTAAAATCAATGCTGGATTTTTACAAAGTTTTATACCATTTGAAAGCCCGTCTCAAGGCTCTAGATTGAACGTAATTATAGCTGTGGCGATTTTGTAACGACGCGGGGGCCAAGAGTAGGGCAAATTCAGTAGCAAAAAGAAATGAAGGGCGTGTAGTACAACCACAAGGAATTTTCTGCCGAAAAAATGTGAAACAAATTCGTAGTTAATTTTAAAAGTATAACTCAAGAATTTAAGAAACCCAGAGGGACGAAATTTGTACCTGAATCTTCCTTGCATAAGTCCTGCATCCAAATATAATTTTTCCAAGGAATTTTGGGGGCCGTCTTCGTACCGAAAATACGGGCAAGTGACGATACTCCGAATGTTCCCAAACCATGTCTAATGGTTTTTGTAAAACAGTCTTTCAAAAGAGAAACATAAGTATGCACGGTAAGATCACCCAAATCAATGCGGGATTTTCCCAAGTTTATACCATTTAAAGCCCTCAAGGCTCAAGAAACTAATATGAGCTGGGGCAATTTTAGGCGACGCGAGTGGCCGAGAGTAGGGCTAAAAAAGGTAGCAACTAAGCAATGAT
This sequence comes from Pycnopodia helianthoides, assembly GCA_032158295.1. Taxonomy (NCBI): domain Eukaryota; kingdom Metazoa; phylum Echinodermata; class Asteroidea; order Forcipulatida; family Asteriidae; genus Pycnopodia; species Pycnopodia helianthoides. The sequence goes on along the minus strand of JASTWB010000550.1, from coordinate 9,328 downwards.
GGGCTGTGTAGTACAACAGCAAGGAATATACTGCGAAAAGGCTGGAAAAAAAATTCGGGTTAGTTTAAGTATAACTCAAGAACTAAGCTGCTAGAGAGACAAAATTTGTACCTGAATTTTCCCTTGATAGTCCTGCACCCAAATATACTTTTTCAAGGCAACTTTCGCCGTCTTCGTACCGAAAATACAGGCAAGTGACGATACTCCGAATTTTTTCCCCCAAAACGCATGTCTAAGGGGATTTTTTGTACACAGTGCTATTCAAAAGAGAAACATAAAGATGCACGGAATCACCCCCCAAATCAATGCTGGATTTTACAATTTTTATACCATTTGAAAGCCCGTCCAAGGCTCTAGATTGAACCTAATTATGTAGCTTTTGGCATTTGTAGGCGACGCGAGTGGCCAGGAGTAGGGCTAATACAGTAGCAACTAAGCAATGAGGGCTGTGTAGTACAACCACAAGGAATAACGCGAAAAAGGCTGGAAACAAATTCGGAGTTAAGTTTTAAGTATAACTCAAGAACTAAGCATGCTAGAGAGACAAATTTGTACCTGAATCTTCCTTGCATAGCCCTTGCATCCAAATATATTTTTCAAGGCAACTTTCGGCCGTCTTCGTAACCGGAAAATAAAAGGCAAGTGACAAATTTACTCCGAATGTTTCCCCAAACGCATGTCTAATGGGATTTTTGTACACAGTGCTATTCGAAAGAGAACAAAAAGTATGCACGGTAAGATCACCCTCAAATCAATGCTGGATTTTTACAAGTTTATACCATTTGAAACCCCCGTCTCAAGGGCTCTAGATTGAACCTAATTATGTAGCTGTGCGATTTTGTAGGCGACGCAGTGGCCAGAGAGTAGGGCAAATACAGTACAACTAAGCAAGAGGGCTGTGTAGTACAACCAGCAAGGATATACTGCCGAAAAATGGCTGGAAACAAATTCGGATTAAGTTTAAGTTAAACTAAAGAACTAAGCATGCTAAAAAAATTTTTAAAACTTCGCTGCCCCTAAAATAAAATTTTTTTAAAAAATTTCCCCCTTGTAGGGAAAATACACAGTGCTATCCAAAAGCCCCAAAGATGCAAGGGTTTTTTTAAACAAATCATTAAAGGGGAAAACATAAAGTTCAGGGTAGTTTAACCCTAAATAAGGGGGTTTTTAAATTTTTAACCAAAAGCCCTTTAAGGGCTCTAAAAAGAAAAAATTTATTTTCCCAAAATTTTTAGCGAGGGGTGGAAATGGGTAAAAAAACAAGAATAAGGGCTGGAGAAAAAGAAGGAATTCGGAAAAAAAGGGCCGGAAAAAAATTCTTAAATTTTTAAGAAAACCGCTAAAAAGCAAGGACAAAATTTTTCCAAATTTCCCAAGTTAAAAATTTTAACATTTTTTAAAGGAACTTTGCCGTCTTACCAAAATCAGGCTGGATTCCAATTTCCCCCCAAAGCTGAAAAAGGGGTTTTTTAACTCTATTTAAAAGGGGGCTTGTAGCAGGGGGGAAAAACCCCAAATAAGGGTTTTACAAGTTTTTTTGAAACCCGCCAAAGGTCTAGAAAGAAAAAAAATTGGCGTTTTGTAAAACCGGGGGCCCAAAGTAGGGCAAAAGTCGAACTCTGGGGGGGGTTAAAAACCCAAAGGGAATTCGGCCAAAAAATGGAAAAAACGGGGGAATTTTAAGAAAACCAAGCAAGCATGCTAAGGAGTTTGTACCTGTCTTCCGAAGCCCTGCAAAAATTTTTCAAAAACCTTTTTTCCCCTTTTTCCCAAAAACGCAAGGGCCCTTCCCCCTTTCCCCAAAAATTTGGGATTTTTGTACACAGTGCAATTAAAAAAGAGAAACAAAAAGATGAGGGTGATAAAACAAAAAAAATTTTTTTTAAATTTTTAAAAACCCCTTCGGGTTAGTTAAAACCAAAAAAAATGTAGGGGGGGTTTTTGGGGAACCTCCCAAGGGTACCAATACTTTTTTAAAAGCAATTGGGCTTTTAAAAAAACCCGAAGGAAATCCCAAAAAAGGGGGGCAAATTTGGGGGTTAATTTTTTAAAAAGCTACAAGAAAAAATTGAGATTCCCCTTGCTTTTTCCCATTTAAAAATTTAAGGCCTTTTGGGCCTCTGTTACCGGAAAATAAGGGGGGATTAAATGCCCCAAAGAGCTAATTTTTTTTTGAACAGGGCTTTAAAAGAAAACAAAAGTATCCCGGAAAAATAAAATCGGGTTTTTAAAAATTTTAAAATTTAAAGCCCCCAGGGCTTAGATTCCTAATTTGACTTCTTTTTTAGGCACCGGGCCAAAAGTAAAAAAAAAGGGGCCCAAAAGATCGTTTTTCAACCAGCAAGGTTTTTGGGAAAAAGGCTAAAAAAAACATTTAAGTTTAAGTAAAACTCAAAACAAATGCTGGATAAAATTTTAACCTGAACCCTTCCGCTAGTTAAAAAAATTTAATTTTAAGGAAAAATTTCCCGCCGGTGGGAAAATACGGGCAAAAAATAGGGTTTTTCCCCCAAAAAAAGGAAAAGGGTTTTGGAACATCATTGAAAGAAAAAAAAAAGATGAAACGGAAAATACCAAAAATCTCTGGTTTTTTTCTTTTTAAATACCATTTAAACCCCCTTTCGGCTTTAAGGAACAAAAAAGCGGGGCGTTTTTTGAAGCGCCACCCAGAATGGGTTACAGTAAAATGAAGGGGGGATAAAAAAAGGGAATTAACGGGCCGAAAAACTAAAAAAATTTGGGAATTTAAGTTAATTTTGAAAGCGCAAAAGGGCAATTTTTGCCCTAAATTTTCCTTGCTTTTTTCCCCCCCAAAAAAATTTTTTAAGGCAATTTCCCCCCTTGTAGGAAAAAACGGGCAAGGATACTCCGAATTTCCCAAACCCATTCGGGGTTTTTTGAAAAGGGGAAATAAAAGAGAGAAAAAATTCCCCCTAATCCCTAAAATCGGGGTTTTTTAAAAATTTTAAACCATTTGGCCCCGCCCAAGGGGCCTTAGATTGAATTTAAAAGTTTGGGGGATTTTTGGGACCAGGGGCCAGAAAGAGAACTAAATACTCAATCCCCTAATGTGATAAAACAAGTTTAATGAAAAAGGCCGAAAAATTGGGTTAATTTAAGAAAACTGCAAATTTGTAGGGAAACAAAAGTAGGGGTTTTCTTATACCCCCCCTTTTCCCAAATATTTTTTTTTTCAAAAAATTCCCCCCCTTTTGGGGGAAAAAATTATTTAATTTCCCCCAAAAAGCATGCAAGGGGATTTTTGTACAATCTTTCAAAGAAAAACAAAAATATCAGGCAATCCCCTCTCTCGGTTTTTTTTTAAAATTTTTATACCATTTAAACCGCCCAAGGTTTTGTAAAAATTTATTGGGGTTTTGTAGCACGCGATCCAAAGTGGGTTAATTTTAAAAAAAATTTAAGGGCGTTAGAAAAACGGGAATATACTGAAAAAGGGTGGAAACCGGGGAAGTTTAAGAAATCAAAAACTAAGCATGAGGGCGTTTGTCCCAACCCGATATCCTGCCCCCAAAATTTTTTTTAAAAAATTTGGGGTTTGTACCCGAAAAACAGGCAAGGAATCTTTTCCCCAAACCCTGTCAAAAATTTTTTAAAAAGGTTTTTAAAAAAGGAAAATAAAAATGAGGGTCGATCCCCCAAAAAATGTGGTTTTATTTTTTACCATTTTAAAAGGGCCCCTAAGGGTCAGTTTAAACAATTGTTTTTTTTTTAACAGGGAGGGCCGGTTAGGGCAAAAAGAACCAAAAGTGGGGTTTTAAAACCCAGAAAGGGAAAATGGAAAAATCGGAAACAAAGGGGTTTTTTTAAATAAACCAAGAATAACGGCAAAGGGGAAAAGGATTTTTAAGTTATCCAAAAACTTTTTAAGGCAATTTGGCCGTTTTCCCCCGGGAAAAAAAAGGAAAAAATTTTCCCAAGACCCCCGCTTCTAAGGTTTTTTTTACAAAAGTCATTCAAAAGGCAAAAGATGGTTTTTTAAAAAAATGCTTTTTTTTAAAGGAAAACCCTTTTAAAAAACCCCGCCCAAAATTTTTAAAAACTAATTTTAGTTTTCATTTGAGGCCCCCAAGGGCCAAGAAAGGGGAAATACGTAAAAAGCGGGGTTGTAGTAAAAACCAGGGAATATACCCCAAAAGGTGGAAACAAATTGGGTTAATTTTAAGTAAACCCAAAGAATAAGCATTGGGAAACAAATTTTGATTTTTTTTGTTTCCCCATAAATTACTTTTTTTAAACCCTTTTCCCCGGGCTTGTACCAAAAAAAAAGGGAAACTCCCGTTTCCCCCAAAACCAGTTTTGGTTTTTTTAAATTTCCAAAAAAAAAAATAAGTTTTTGGTCAATCCCTCAAAAAACTTTTTTTTAAATTTTATCCCAAAATTTAAAGGGCCCCAAGGGGTTAATTGAAAAAAAAATTTTAAAATTTGAATTTTAAGCGGGGCCAAAAGGGTAGGGCTTTTCAGTAGCAATAAAAAAGGGGGGTGTGAAAAACCCAGCAAGGAATTAACCCAAAAAATCAAAAAAAATTGAAATTTAATTTAAAAAAGAATAACTCAGAAAAACGAAAGCCCGAATTTTCCTTCTAGCCCCTGCATCCAAATATCATTTTTTAAAGGAAACTTTCGGCCCCTTCGTACCGGAAAAAAGGGGCATCGAATTTTTCCCCAAAACGCTTTTTAAGGGGTTTTTTAAAATGCGCTATCGAAAGAGAAACATAAAGTATGCACGTCATCACCTCAAATCATCTGGATTTTTTACGTTTTATACCATTGAAAGCCCGTCTCAAGGCTCTAATTAACCAATTTGTACTGTGGCATTTGTAGCGACGCGAGTGCCAAGAGTAGGCAATACAAAGCAATACAATAGCTTGTAGAAACCAGCAAGGAATAACTGCGAAAATGGCTGGAAAATTCGGAGTTAGTTTAAGATAATCAAGACTAACATGCTAGAAACGAAATTGTACTGAACTTCTTGCAAGTCCTGCATCAATAATTTCAAGGCAACTTTCGCGTCTTAGAAATAAGCAATGACATACTCGAAGTTCCCAAGCATGTTAATGGGATTTTTGTACACAGTCTTTCAAAGAGAAACATAAAGTATCCGTCAGATCACCCTCAATCAATGCGGATTTTTACAAGTTTTATACCATTTGAAAGCCGTCTCAAGGGTCAAGATTGAACCTAATTAGTACTTGTGGCGAGTGTGTAGGCAGACGCGAGTGCAAGAGTAGGCTATACGTACAACTAAGCAATGAAGGGCTGTGTAGTACAACCAGCAAAATATACGAGAAAAATGGCTGAAACAAATTCGGATTAATTTAAGTATAACTCAAACTAAGCATGCTAGAGAGACAAATTTTACCAGAATCTCCTTGGCAAGTCCTGCTCCAAAATATACATTTCAAGGCAACTTTCGGCCGTCTTCGTACAGGAAAATACACAGTGACGATACCGAATTTCCCCAAACGCATGCTCAATGGGATTTTTGTACACAGTGCTATTCGAAGAGAAACATAAAGTTGCACGTCAGATCACCTCAAATCAATGCTGGATTTTTACAAGTTTTATACCATTTGAAAGCCCGTCTAAGGGCTCTAGATTGAACCTAATTGAGTAGCTGTGGCATTTTGTAGGCGACGCGAGTGCCAGAGAGTAGGGCTAATACAGTAGCAACTAAGCAATGAAGGGCTGTGTAGTACAACCAGCAAGAATATACTGCCGAAAAATGGCTGGAAACAAATTCGGAGTTAAGTTTAAGTATAACTCAAGAACTAAGCATGCTAGAGAGACGAAATTTGTACCTGAATCTTCCTTGCATAGTCCTGCATCCAAATTATTTCAAGGCAACTTTCGGCGTTTGTACGGAAAAGAAGCAAGTGGGATATCGAATGTTCCCAAACGCATGTCTATGGATTTTTGACAGTGCTATTCGAAAGAGAAATAAAGTATGCAGTCAGATACCTAATCAATGCTGATTTTACAAGTTTTTACATTGAAAGCCGTCTCAGGGCTCTAATTGAACTAATTAGTAGCTGTGGCATTGTAGGCGCGCGAGTAGGGGCTAATACAGTGCAATAAGCAATGAGGCGTGTAGTACCACAGAAATATCCGAAAGGCTGAACAATCGAGTTGTTAATAAAAAAAGAGAGAGACGAATTTGTACCTGATCTTCTTGCAAGTCTGCATCAAATATCTTTTAAGGCAACTTTGGCTCTCGAACGAATACACAAGTCCAACGATGTCTAAGATTTAAAGGTTTGAAAGAATCAAGAGACATAGATACCTCAATCACTATTAAGTATTTTAAAGTTAACTTTAACCTTAGAGTGTTTTTGTAGCGGCGATGGAGGACCGAGCCAGTAGGGCTTTTACAACACAAGAATAGCGAAAAAGGGAAAATCGAAAGGTTAAAATCGATAAGTTAGAAAGAAATTGACATGAACCTTTGCTACTGCTCCAATCTTAAATTTTAGGAATCGCATCGTACCAATCCAAGAGTATGATTTCACATACTTGAAGGATTTAATGTCAGAAAACTAAATATTTCAGTTATCATTAACCGTTCAAGTTAATTTACCAATTATTGCGATTTGGACATGGGGGGATTACGAGCATGCAAGAAGGGCTTTAGTACAACAGAATGGATGGTGGAAACAAGGATAATAAAACTAAACAAACGAGTAATTTGTACCAGAATTTGAAGGATCATTTTTACTTTCTTCTCAAGTCATAATTTTTCAAGGATTTGCGTCTTCAAGAAAAAAATAGACCAGCCCCAAACATTTGGTTTTTACAAGTTATCAGAAAAGTTCAGGCTCCTAATAACTATTTTACAGTTTTACAGAAGCGAGGTAGTAACAATGAACTGCATTGATGGGGAGACAAGAAGGAATATACCGAAAAGGCTGGAACAAACAGAATTAAAACGAAAATTGAGTAAGAAGTATAATTTTAAGCTGCAAAATATCTTTCCATTGCCTCTCAAAATCCAAGGACATTCGTTGTCCAAACAGCATGGATTCCATGTTCAAAGAGAAGTTGCACGTCTTCAAAATAATATTACATTATCATAAAGTTCAGTTATAATTGAACCTAATGCTTGATTGTAGACGGGTGGCAGTAGGGACGGCAAAGAGAGGGCTTAGTACAACAGCAAGAACTGGAAAAGCAAAATATAGAATATCAGAACAAGAGTAAGAGAAATTTACTAATCTAAGAAAATTTTCTGAACTTCCGTCTGTTCAAAATACAAGACTTCCCTTAAAACAGCATGGATTGAAAGTTTCAAAGATAAGTTTTGTCAGTCACAAAAACAATTCAGTATACTTAAACTCTGGTTTTTAAGTTTATCATTGAGCGCAGGGCCAGATGCTAATAGTAGCAATGGCGGGTGAAAGAGGTATACGGAAAGCGAATTGAAAAGTATATACGAAAAATGTGAACAAATTCGATTTTAAGTACTCAATAACAAGGCAATTTCGTCTTCCGAAGCCAAATATTTCAAGCACTGGTCTTCGTACGAAATAAAGATCCCATTTCCCAAACATGTGGATTTTTACAGTTATTCGAGAAACAAAATGGCTGGAACAATTCATAAGTGTGGATTTTTAAGAATTGCTAGAGAAATTTACTGAACTCTTGGCTAGTCCCATCCAAAATTTAAAAGGGGCCCCGGGGGGTTTTTTAAAAAATAAGAAAAAAAAAACCCAAATTTCCAAAACTTTAAAAAAAATTTTAAAAAAAAAAAATTTTCCCCCTTTTGCAAAAAATTTTTAATTTTAAACCTTCCTTTTAAAAATTTTTTCGGGTTTTGAGGAAAAAAGGGAAAGGGGAAAACCCCAAACGGGGGTTTTTTAAAAACTTTGAACAAGGGAAAAAAATTAAAAAATTAAAAAGGGGGGAAAAGTTTATCTAAAAAGCTTGGGGGAATTTTTCCCAAAATTTTCCCCAATGAAAAAAAAAAGGGGGGGAATTCCCGGGATCGCTGGGGGAAAATCCCCGAATTTTTGGGCCCCCAAAAAATTTCAAAAATTTGTTTCCGAAAAAAGAAAACAAAAACCAAATTTTCCCCCAAAAACCCTTTTTAAAAAAAATTTTTTTTTAACCATTTGGGAAACCCTTTAAGGAAAAAAAATTGGGTTTTTTTTAAAAGGGGGGGGAAAAAAGGGCTTTTAAACAAAAAAAAGGGGCGTTTAAAAACCAGAGGAAAAGATCAAAAAAGGGTTGGGGGGTTTTTTTAAAACAAAAATTAAAAAAGGGGGAAAAACCCTTTCCGGGAAAATCCAAAAAAAGGGTTTGGCTTTTTTCCCCAAAAAAAAAAAAAATTTTTAAAAAATTCGGGGTTTTTTGGGGTTTCAGAAAAACAAAAAAAAATCCCCCAATTTTCTTTTTTTTTAAAAAGGAAAAAAAAAGGGGGAAAATTTTTTTGGGGTTTTTTTTAAAAACCCCGGGCAAAAGGGAAAATAATAGCCCAAATTTAACGTGGAAAAAAAAAATAAAAAAAGGAAAAAAATTAGTTAAAAAAGAAAAAGAAATGAAAAAGGGGAAAGTAGTTTTCTAAAACTGCAAAAAAATTTTAAAAGAATTTCCAAAAGCCGAAAAAAAAGGAAAACCCCTTTTCCGGGGAAAAAAAAGGAAGGGGTTTTTCAATTTTTTTTTTTTTTTCGGTTTTTTTTTTTTTTTTTTTTTTTTAAACCCCATTTAAATTCCATTTTTTTGAAAAATATTGAAAAGGGACAAAAATCAGGGATTTTAACTTTTTTTTAAAAAAAGGGGTTAAAAAAACCCCTAAAAAAGTGCATTTGAGGGGGTTTTTTTGGGGGGAAAGTTGGGGGGAAAAAGAAATTTTTTCGAAAACCCCGAAAAAAAAATTAAACCCTTTTGGGTTTTTAAGAAAAAAAAAAACAAGGGGAAAAACAAATTTTTTATTAATTTTGGGTTTGCAAATTTTTTTTAAGGAATTTTTTGGCCCCCATAAAAATTAAAAACAAAAATTTTCAATTTTTTTAAACTTAAAGAAAAAAGTTTGTTAAAAAAATAAGGGGATTTTAAAAAAAAAGGGGAATTTTAAAAGACAATTTAAAAAGGGGCCTTTTGGGGAAACCCTAAAAGAGGGAATGAAAAAACCAAAATTTTGGTAAACCCAAGCAAGATAAGGGGGGAAAAACTAAAAATCGAAAAATTTTTAAAAAAATTTGGTGTTAAAAAAAAAAACTACCCAACCCCAAAATTTTTTAAGGGGTTTTTTGCCTTTTTTTAAAAAGGAAAAAAAATTTTTTAAACCTTTTTTCCCCTTTTAAATTTTTTTAAA
>JASTWB010000549.1:0-14275 GCA_032158295.1 Pycnopodia helianthoides | reverse complement strand
AATTTTTAAAGACCAGCTTAAACAAAAGGGCAACAAGTGATTTGCAATATTCATTTAAAATTTTTTTAAATCAATAAGGAAATTGATTCACATGAGAGAAAACAATTTAATTAAAAAAAAAAACCCCCAAATCATTCGAATCTCTTTTTCGGTGCTTTTCAAAAGCCCTTTCCCCACACTCACATTATGTCTTTTGGGGGAGCCCATTTTGTTTCAATAACAAGCAAATCCCACATATCCAAGTTTCATTTTGCGCACGCCCTCAACGGCAGAATGTATTTTTTTTTTTTTTTAAAAACTTGATTTGGGGCCAAATTTTTTTAATGAAAATTTTCCCGATAAATTGAAGTGTAAACTATCCAAATTATAAATTTAAAAATGATGAGCAAAACACATTATATACACAACAGCATTCTTTAAAACAATGTTTTTGCCAATTTGCTGTTTAATGTTTTTGCCTGGAAAATAATAAATAAAATGAACGAAATAATTTAAAAGAAACCCTTTTTTCCTTTTTAAAGAGGCGGGGAATCGGGATAGGGCCCCCGGGTCGCAAAGGTACCCCCCATGCCCATCAGAATCGATCCAGTTGAAGGCCCCTCAGCACACTTAAAAGACTCATCATACGTCTTAAACTGCTTCTGGTAATCAACTTCAGATTGTACGGTCCTGACCCACAATCAAAATGACACAAAAAAAGTGATTAACACAAACATAAAAACACAAGGAACCGACAAATTTTGTTTGTCAATATTTTTTGTTCGGGGATGCAAGTCAGAAGCCTTTCCCACCTGAAACTGGGGTAAACCTGGGAAGGGCTACAGGGATCACCTCAAGGGGGAAATCAACTTTTTTTTTTTTTGTTTTTTATTGTCCAAACCAACAGCGTTTAAACCTAAAATACGGGGAAAAGGGAAAACAAAAATAACAAAAATTTTTAAAAATTAAGAAAAAAAACTAAATCTTTTAATGAAAAATTGAAATAAAATAAAAAAAAAAACAAAATAAAGAAAAAACTAATTTTAACAAAGTCAAAAATATAAAAAAAAAAAAAAACCAGTCTTATAATAAATTTTTTTTTGTTTGTGCTTTTAAAAGCCTTAACAAGGCCCGGGTTTGGATTGAAACAAACCCCCACTCCCCTACATTTAATTATGTAAAAATTAAATAATTTTAAATAAGTTTATAAAAAAAAAAAAACTTCTGTACTGGTAGGGGTACAGCAAAAGAGGAAATTGATTAGAAATAATGGAATAAAAAAAAAAAAAAGGGAAAACGGGAAATTTTAATTAAATTTTTTGGAACAAGAAAAAACGTAAGAAAGAATTGCTGTCCTTTTACGTCATTTTTTTTTTAAAAATTTTGCTCTGAAAGAGTATCTAAAATAAGACTTTTCTTCCCCCTTTTATTCATAAAGAACAAAAAATTTTTTTCCCACTTTTTTGGGCTTTCCATGAAAATATGCATCACAAAAATTGATTTACCTTTTGGGCCCGCTTTTTTATTCCCTGCAGGGTTTAATGAAACAAAAAGAGTCCCCACTTGAGTGTAGAAAACTTCAAAAGTCCTTTTAAACACTCTACAAATTTGGGTTCGGCATCTTGGGGTGTTAGATTGCCACAGGTGTTTTTTGGGTCTGGTGTTGAATCTGCAGAGGGGGAATATTAATTCATAATTAATTTTGCACATTTGTTGAAAAACACACTAATAAGGAACTGCCCTCTTGATATGGATATAAAGTTGGACGAAATAGAAAACCCCAAAAAGAATTCTGCTTGAAATCTCTTAAACTTTGTGAAAATTGGGGTGTCGGGCCGAGGGGCAAGGACCCGACCCGCTCTGGTGTTTCTGTCAGCAGAGTGTGGGGGCGAGTCCCGGGTTTTGCCTTTTGTCCTTGAGCAAAACTTTACCATAATTCTTTTTCCCTTCGTGGAAGAGTAGGGGTTAACCCCCGGGTTTCTGGTTCAATAGCAAGCACCCTTTTTCACCGTTCCTCCGGCTGCGGCTACGTGATTAAATTCACTTATAGGCATCCCTTTGGTTTCTTTTCAAATGAGAAGTCTCTCAAAATTTCCCAAAATCACTCCGCGTGTAGAAAAAATAGCAAGACAAATTTTCCTAAAAAAAAAATTACAAGCAAAGATATTTTTTACACATGGTGTTTCGCATACCAAAATTAATTTTTTGGTTTTTTTTACCAGTTTAAAAAAAAATTTTTAAAAAACCCAAATGCAAATTAAACAAACAGGGGGGTTTCGAAGTTATTTTTCAACATTCCGATTTTTTTTTTTGCCCCTTACTTTTTTCCCCCCAATTTTTCCCCCTTTTTAAAAAGAAATTTTTTCCCTGTTTACTGGGGGGTATTTTGGGGGCATAGACCTTAAAGGGCCCCCATTACCGTTTCCCACTGTCCAGTAAAAAAATTTTAAGAAAATCCTTGAGTTCCCTCACCTTTTTTAAAGGGAATTGTAATTTGAAACAAAAAATTTCAAAAAAAATTACAGAAGATTTTTAATCTTTAACCCAACAAAAATTAAAAAAAAGGGATTTTGGAAAAAATTTCCAAAAAATTTCAAAAAACAACCTTTGGCAGGATTATCATGCGTTTAACCAGGCGCAATTCCCAAATCAAAAATTCTAAAGAAAAATTTTACCCAAATAAAAAGTTTAGTACTTCACTTACCCCTTATTTTCAAGAAGAAAATTTTTGGCCCAATTTTTTTGGGGCCCCAAGGGTGAAACTCGGAGATCTAAAGTGCCACTTTTGGGTGGATCTGAGTCATTTACAAAAGGGTAAGATGAGCCCATTAAAAGGAATGTCTTTAGTTTTTTATTTTGGGGGCGGTTTTAAAAGTGGATGTGTGTCTTAAGTTTCATCTGTTTTTAAACTTCAAATAAATCCCCCAAATTTAACAAATGGGTGCAATTCTTATTTTCATGATGTACCTTGAAGGAAAATCGGAAGACAATCCTACTTTAAGGAGTTATCTTGGATCCTTCAAAAAAAGAAAATCTTACTTTAAAAAAGCCAGATCCCTCAGGGAATTGGAATAAAATTCAATCATTCAACTGAGAAACATTAAAAGCATTTGTTAAACGGGTTTTCCCCTCAGAAATATAAAAAAACAAATTTTGAAATAATTTTAAGACAGTTTATTTATGCTTAGGTGATTTTTAAAAAACAAAACATTTTAAAAACAAAGGGAAACCCTATTCCCTTCGTGTTTACCTTTTTATTAGTTGTTCCTTTTTGCCCCAGGTGGTCTTTCCATAACCCGCGAATGCCCGTGAGGGGGCCTTGGGAACATTCAAAGGCTCCCCACCAAAACTTTTAGTTTCTAAACCCGTTTACAAAAGGAAGAGTTAAGAAAGCCCAAAGGGAAAAGAGGTAAAAAAATTTTTTGGGGAGCACTCCCAAAAAAGGTTAAAAAATTTGAGTCCTAACCTCCATTAAGCAGTGTAATGCATTTATTTGATGGGGGGGAAAGGATTTAATTTAATGGTTTCTAAACCCTTAAGTACAAAGGAAATTTTAAAAATTTCTCCTTGAAGGATGTTTATGGAAATTTTGGAAAGGTTTAATTTTTTGAAAATTCCCCAAATGTTCCGTTTGAAGCCAGATGAAATTTTCTGTCAACTGTCCTTGAAATGCCGAATTTTGAGTATTTTTAAAATTATTGTAATTGAATGTGACATCCCTAAACTGGAAATAAATTTTAACAAAACCATTAAAAGTCTTGATAAACCTTTTTCGGGGAGAAGAATCCAAGTTCTTCTTTTTACCTGCAGGCCCACTATGATTTATCTTCTAGGTTTATCAAAGGTTCGCCCTTTCCAGAATTTGGGGTATTAAAAAAACTTTACAAATTTTGTCCTAACAAGCATTTTTAAGTAAGATAAAAATTTACCAAACTAACTGAACAAATTTAAAAGAAAGGGCAAATTTTTCTCACCACCCGGGGCCCGGGAATTGCCTTTTTGGGCTGTTCTTGCCCCAAAAAAAAACCCCTGGCAAACCTCCAATGGAAAATTATATTAATCCCCAATTTCTCATATCATATCAATGAAAAAAAAAAACAAAATTTTTTACATCTTTCCTTTAAACCTGAAGGGGGAACTGTACAAAAAGGAATATAAAATTTCTCCTTTTGGGTGAATTTAAACTCAACTTGAAAGGTTTAAAACAACAGATTTTTGATTTTAAACTTTTGAAAACAATTTAAAATTGGAAATAGTCATCCGTTGAAACTTTCTTAAGTTCAATAAAAAAAAACCAGAAATTTTTTTGGGGGCACAATTTAAACTTTGATTTCCATGTACCATTCAAATCCAATATGAAAAGACATTTTAATGGATAATCGGGCCCCCTTTTGAGCAAGAGGGCAAGACCTAAATTTTTAAAATTTAGGAGTTAAAAAACATTTGGATTAAAATGAAATTTTGGGTTTTAAATTTCTTTTTTTGGGGTCTTCCCGATTCCTTCGAAAAGCCAAAAATGCTTTTAAATTTTTTCCGTGGTAATTACAAAGGGAAGTCAGACAAAGGAAAAATTTCGCTGCAAATGCAGGAACTTGCCTCCTAAATGATTTTAAAAAATGGTAAAATTTTTTTGCAATTTTTGTGCTTAATGTTTTAAAAATTTGATAATGATTTAAATTTTTGTTTATTAAAACAACTGGAAGTATCAGAAGGGCTCATTTAATATTTTTTAAAGTTAATAAAAGGGGCTCAAAAAGTTTTTCTCCCAACCTAATTTTCAAATAAAAGCTTTTTCCATGTCCTGAAAAATTTGATTATGGCAATGTAGAGGCTAAAATGTATTGATGTATCTGGTAGGCATACAAACCGCTTGCCCTGTATTTTCAAACTTTTTTTGAGGGCCCCAATTTCTACTTTCTTTAGGATTTCTTTCAATGTACCTCCAACCTTCCACGGGCCTCTTGACCCGACTTGCCCCTCCTTTGACTTCAGGGGAAGAATTTCCCTTTTGCCTACTAAGAAAAAGTTTACGTGATGAACCCAAATAAAGCAAAACTTTTACAACTTTTCCTTCTATTTTTTGTTAGTGAAAAAATTTTTAAGACTGGAAAAAACCATAAATTTACATGTTATTTAGAAAAAATTAAAAAAAGTTGCCCCTTAAAAGGTGATCCCTCCATTCAAAAACGTGAAATGACGAAAATCCCTGGTGCAAAACGTTGAATTTTCTGAATCACCCAAACAAAATATAAAATTTGATACATGGTTGAAATTTTCTTTTTAGGAGAGGGAAAAACCCAGTCAGGGAAAAAAAATTGCCTCATACATTCTTTTCAACCCAAAATTATTCCAAAGGCCAAAAAAACTGACGAGAAAAAGGGCCTTTATCAAAAAAATTGGCTCAATTTATAAAAACAAAATGCCCTTATTCCCCCATTGTCCGAAAAAGCGGTTTGCCTTTCCCGGAGACCCCGGTTCCTGAAGTTTTTAAAAATTTCGAAAAAACCTTACCATGTTTTTGGTAAAGGATTCTATAAACACAATTGTCTTTGATTCCCTAATTTTCATGCTTAAGAAATTTTGGGTTAAAGGGTTCTTACTTTTTGCCAAAAAGTAAATTTTGAAAAACATAAAATTGAATTAACCGCGCGAAATTTTTAAAAACAGAAAAATTAAAACCCCAAAAATTTTTAAAATTATACTTGAGCTAAATTTTCCAGTTTGGAAAAAATGTTTAATAAAAAATGTGACACTTTTTATTTTTCAAATGTAAAATTTCCTTTAGGTTTACATACTCCCCCATTGATTGACAGATAATTTCTCAAAGGGGGAACCGCTGTTCTAGAAATTAATTAAAAAAAATAAAAAAAATAACTGAGAAAATGGAAATAAAACGGGATGCAATCTTGGAAAAGAGTAAAATAAAGGTTTTAGACCCTGAGTATGGAAAAGTGTCTTTAATCCTTATGAGATGTACGATTTGAAGACAGGCAAGAGAAAGGGTGAGGGGGACCCAGAGTTTTAAGGTTCGGTTTGGGAATAAAAAGGGTTTTGGGGTTTTTGGGTAATATTTATTCGTCCCGGTCGGGGAGGGTAAAGGTTTGGTTGGGGTAAGGGATCAGATCAACTAGGAAAAGTAAAAATTCTTTCTGGTCAAGGCGCTTGAATGGGTCCAATATTCCCCGGGCACATGGGTACATTTAAAGGTTAAACCACAAAACCCACTTTAAATTTTCAAATTTTCCGAATTTTTTTTTTGGGCCATATAAAATTTAAGCATATTTAAAAATTTTAAAACCTTGTTTAGTTCCTGGACTTGACCAAAAGGGAAAAGGTAAAGGATTCCTTCAGAACTGGCAAAGGGTAAAATTTAAGGTGTAAATTGGGGGATATTAAGAGCCCTTTGGTTGGTAAGATCAATTATTTATTTTAAAAAAAAATTTAAACTATTTCAAAAGTTTTGGTTGTTTTTGTGTAGTTACAAGGGGTAAGGATCCAAAAGGCGTTCACACGTTCCCTTGCCTGGAGGGTCATTGCTGGAAATCTTCCCCAAACCAAAAACTTTTGGTAACCCTCATTTTTAACCATTGAAAAGCTAAAAGATAAAGGGAAAACTAAATTAAATTCCTTAGTTGCCAATCTCGCGCCAGTACATGAAATCCCTTTCAAATCTTTATGTTGGTTGTTAAGTCTTAGAAGATTGTAAATTTTTGCAATTATGGGTTAAAGCTGGTTTTGAATTTCTCAGATGCGGGAAGGATTACTTCTGGGAAAATATATGAATTTTCCCCGGGGGGGGGGTTTCAGAGAAATCTAACTTCCTTCCCCCTTTTAAAGGATAACCCCCTTTCCCAATTACTAATTGTTTTGCCAAACCACGTGTACATGTTTTTTAAACCATAAGCCGTGAACACTTTTCTTATTTTTTGGGGTTCCCTTTTTAGGAAAAAGGGTAAAAAAATAGTTTTTAATCTTGGTAAGAAAGAGAGGGAAATGATGAGTGGAAAAGTCCAATTGGTAGAAAAGAGGTAATGAGTCGACTAAATCCTTTGGTTTTGGAAGTTTTTTAGGAGTAAAAAAAGTAACCAAATTTAGAAAGGAGGGTTATGAGTGGCAAATTCACCGGTAAAAGGGAATGTTGATTTCAACTAAAAAACCTATGGGGAAAGGGGAGGAGTCCCGCCGATTTAAGCACCTGTAGAGGGTAGATTCCAGTGCCCAAATGCCCCAGGAAGAGGGGTGTGTTGAAAGTGATTAAATACCTTTTGGTTAATTAAGGGGGGGTTTATGCAGTTTAAAAATTGATTTGAGAAGGGAAAAAAAATTAATTTTTGCCAAGCCCCTTGGTAAAAACTTCTAAGCAAGACTAGGCCAGGGGGAAAAGGGAAATTTTTTATCGAAAGGGGAATAAATTTTGGACCAACAATGAAGAATTTGGAGAAAAAAAAAATTTATGTACTTTAATGTGGAATTGACGGGATTTTTAAAAGGAAATTTTTATCGGTTTTAGCCCAAAAAAGAATTTATTCATATACTAATACAAAATTTTTTCCACAAGGAATTGGCCTTTAGGCAGACTAACTTTGATAATTTTTCTTAAGCGCGAACTGTACCCAAGGTTAATTCACTAACAAGGGTTTCTTTCCCCAAAAGTTAAGTAAGGGGACAACCACAGATGGATGAGCCACCTTGTTAAAATTGCTATTTTTGGAATTTCACAAAAATTTTACCAAAAAATACGGAAGAAGCCATTGCATCTGCTAAAATAACTTTTGTTAGAAAGGTTTCCCTTCAACGTTAACATATTTTGAGAGTTTTCACCCCTTTGGGTCTAAAAATTTTCTTTGTTTGTTTTCAGTTTTAGCTTGTTTTATTTTTAAAATTATAAACAATTTGTAAAAATGTCCCCTTTAAGGTGGATCCCCGCGTGGTTTCCACGGTTGAATGTAATTAGTGACCTTCACATGTTTTATGATTTTTTTTAAATTTCCCATTAAAAAATTTTCTTTAACCACAAGTTAACCCCCCTTTTTCATCTTTAAACCCTTTCCAAAATTAAAACCCACTTTAAACATTGGCCTAAGGGTTTTGGTTCCGTGGAATTTTGAAAGACAACTTTCTTTACGGGCTTCCCTGGACAACCCGGGCCTTATTTTAACTATTTTAAAAGGCCAAGTGATGATTGAATTCAAAAGCCAGGGTTTAGTCGGGAGGTTTTTAAGGAAAATGATTCCATTTGTAAACCCTTGGAAATGAAGCCCCTGATTAAAAAGATAATTTAATTTAAAGAATTTCCATATCAAATGATTATTGGTGGCATAACAATTCCCAAGCTTTCATAGACGCTTAGTCACTTTCTCCTGAATACCCCATACATTAAATAATTTTAAAAATTGGAACATTGGTTTTTGAGGGTAAAAAATTTTTTTGATCCATGTTTACAATAAAACTTACACTTTAATTTGAAATTAAAACCCCTTAAATATTTCGTAGAAAATTAAAAATTATAGTGAATTCACTAATTTTCCTTTTAAAAATTTTATGCAGTAGCGTTTTATAAATTTTTGAATAAATTTCAAAATTAAGTGTTCACCTAGTAGCCAGGGCGATGTCACACTTCTCATTGTAAATTTAGAAAAAAACTTACAAAAGTGTTAAACGCACAACTGTTTTTACAAAAAAATTCTTTTTTCCCTTTGAATTTTACCTGTGTCAAGTGCCTCTTTAAAGAAAAATTTAGGGGAAGGGGACAAAGTCCGGGATAAAAAATCTTTACCAAATACACCCTTGGATATTTTATGACCAATCCCCCTTTATTAAAATTGTTAGAATGTGGTCAAAAAGGGATGGAATTTTTTAAAAATTTTATCCGCGAAAATTCAACTGTTGTAATGGGCTATTTTAATAAAAAAACATGAAATTTAACTGATACATTTTTGAAGTGCTTTTTGGTCAAGGTTGGATTGAACATACAAAAAAGGGGGGTTTCCTTTTTGGAAAACCCTTTAACCTTTTTGAAGTGGCCAGGGTTGCAAAAAAGTGAACAAATATATTTTCTTTGAAAAAATCGCCTCTTAAATTTTTTTAAAATTTCTTGAAAACGAGTCCTAATTTAAAATTTGTATAATCACAAATAATTGTTACAAATTTTTCCCCAAGTTACAATGTATTTTTAAACCCCTTGAAAACACCCCGTTTTTCACCCAACTGGTTTTAAATTTCCACATAACCAATTGAAATTTCTTACAAGTAAACAGTAACCAAAACAAACAAACTTTCAATTTCCCGTCCATTTGAAAATTTTTTCCAAAATTTTTCACAATTTTAACCCCTACAAACAATATATCAATTTTTTAAACCAAAAATACCAAACCATGTATTTGAAAAACAAATAGGACAAAAAAACTAAAAAAGTTGGGTTTAACTCTTCCCAAAGAACCCGAACACTTGAGCTACCTAACATTTCTTATGGCAAAAAAAAAGGGGCTTAATATTGAAAATTTTTAAAGTTTTTTTTTTTTAAAGTTTAATTTTAATTACGGGCAGGTTACTTTTATTCGGAACATGATACTAGAACATAAAACAGGAAAATTGAAATTCAAGGCCACCTTTCCTTTTTGTTATAGGGGTTTTATAAAGTTCACCATTTTGGATAAGAATATGTAAACCCCTTTTAATTTAAAGTCTATAAAGGGTTTTTTTTCCCGTTCCATTTGGGGGGGGGGGGCTCCCAACCTTTTAAAAGAACAAAAAGAGATTTTGTTGAAACCCCTTAAAAAAACAGTAAAATAAAAAAATTTTTTTTCCCTTAGGTTATTACAAAATAAAATAAAGGGAAATAGGGGGGTTTTTGAAAAAAACCAAAATCTTTTCCCCTTTAAATTTCTTGTCAAGTACAAAATAAAAATTAATTCCATTTTAAACCCAAACCTACCCCCTTTTAACCCCAATGACCAGGGGTTTTTGTTTTAAGGAATCCTTGGTTGGATTAATTTAGTTAACCAGGCATAAACAAAGAGCTTTAACAGGTGTTTGCACCCCCCCCAAATTGAATTTTTTTGGGACCCTTGTCACACAAATTGTGGAACAAACGCGTTAAATCTTTTTGGTAAGTTTTTTTAAACCAGGTCTGGGCCCAGTTTTTACCGACAATTTAAAGTATTGGCGTTCCATTGGCCTTTGGAAATTTAACAATGATTTGGTATTGTGGCATAATGAAAATGGGGTGTGTAACAGTTACCTTCCAAAAACCCGGGAAAACTTCTTTCATTTTGTGGGATTATCCCCCCAATCAAAACGGGGGTTAAAGGCAAATACATGCCTTTCAAAAAAAGAGGGCCCCGGTTAGGGTTAAATCCCTTTATCATCCCCAAAGGGACAAATTGGTTTTGTTTCTAAACGAAAAAAGTTTTAAATATTTTCAGTTTTTCCTTCGGAACCTCTATCCCGGTCTAAAAAACCGAAAAAAAACGGGAGAAAGATAAAGAATTATTAAAAATAAAAAATTTAAAATTTTAAAAATTAAAATTAGGGAACCAAAAAAAGTTCATATCCTGTTTAAACAGAAAAAAGGGGCCTTTTCGATTTTAAAAAACCGGGGGGGAAAAATTTGAAAAAAATTAATGGGGGCGTAAAGAATTAATAGTAAAAGGCAATAAAAAAACCAGTTGAAAGATCTTTTTCCTCCATCATTTTCCTAGTTAAAAAATTCCAGGGGAAGGGAAAAAACCTTTGGGGAATTCTGCAAAAAAAAATTAAAGAAACCCCAATTTTTTTTGGTCAGGACCATACATTTCCCCTTTTGTTTTACAAAAAATTTTTTTTTGGTTGCCTAAAAAAGGGGCCCTAATTTCTTCATTTCATAGAATATTTATGAAAAGTGTACCCAATAAGGCTAAACACCCAAAAGGGGGAAAACTTTGGGGTTTGAATTTTTTTTTTAAAATGAACTTTTGGGGAACACCAAAGGGACAGGGCCGGGCTAAAACGCCAAAAAATTTTGGTTTCTTTTACTGCTTTAGCAAAACGGCCTTTTAGTTAAATTTTTCCTAAAAATAAAATTTTAAAACCAAAAAGGCAAGTTTTAATTACTTAAGGGGAACAAATCCCATCAAAGATTTGGAAAAGAGGTTTTTGTTTTGATTTAAAAAAAGGGGGGCCCCGCCCGCAACACTCCCTTCGGAGTGGGGGAAAAAGGGGACCTTTTAAATTTAGTCAAGGGGGGTTTCCCAAGGTATACGGCAGTGCACCGATTGGGGAAAATTTTCCCTCAAAAATGCCCCCAAAGCCCGGTTGGCCCAAAAGTGTAAACCCCCCTAAACCCAACTCTTTAAAAATTTGAAAAAACCCAAAACCCCCAGAACTCAAGCCCTTTGGGGCTTTTAAACATCTTAGGGTAAAAACCGAGTATAAGTCTTTCACTTTTGGGGGAGAAAAAAAATTAAAAAAAAATTTTTTTAAACGCATCAGATGCAAACTGGAAATTTTTTCTTTTTTCCTTTTGGGGAATTTCCAAAAGGGCGTCCCCGTTTCCCCCTTCCTTTTGGAAGTTGGCTTTTTCGTTAAAACCCGTGGTCAAAAATGAAAAAAATTTTAAAAAAAGGGAAAAAAAAAAGTCATCCCGTAAGTCCCCTCAAAATTCCCCCCCAAATTTAGTTTGTAACAAAAAAACCCCTTAGAAAAATTCCAGGTAAAGAGCCATTAAAAGAATTTCAATTTAATTTAGGAAAAAACAAATAAAATTGGGAATTTTTCCCATAAACCCCCCCTAAAAAATTTCGGTTGGCGTTTTTATTTTTCATTTGAAAAAGAAATATTTTAAATGGAAAATTTTTTTTCCGGGGGGTTTAAAATTTTCCCCAAAAGGAAAATGATAATTTTCAAATTTAACCCCATTTCTAAAAAAGGGACAAAAAAATTGAAGGGGCCCATTTTACTTTTTAAAAAAAAAAAAAAAAATAAGAAAAGAAAAAAAAAATTTTGTAAAATTTATTCTTTATTTACGGAAATTTTAAAACCCTTAAAAAAGTTTAAAAAATTTAAAAACCTTTTCCCAAATAAAAAAACCCCCCACCCCTATGCATTTTTTTATGATTTTTAAACTAAAAGTATTTCTCAAATTTTTTTTTTCCCGGGAAAAAATTCAGAAAAAGTCAACTCTAAACAACTCAACTGTAACCATTTATAAAAGGGAACCAAAAGGGGATTTAGCCCCGGAACTGGGGATTTTTTTTAAAAAAAACACCGCCCTTTTCATTTTCCTTGTTTGGGTAAAAAATGAAAAAGAATGTGAGGAATCTTTTTTTCCCATTTACATAAAATCTGTAAAAATTTACTCTTTTTTTGTAAAAAACGAAATTATTTCCCCAAAATTTAAAAATTACGTTAAGCAAAAAAACCGTAATAAAAATTTAAAAAATTTTAAAAAGAAAAAATTAAAAACATTCTTTTTCGTTTTCCGGGGGGATTAAATTTATTTTTTTTTTTCGTGTTGGGGCCCCTTTGACAATCCGGGAAAACTGTTCCCTCCGATCACCCCACCTTGTTTTTTAAGGGGGAAAATGGTTAACCCCTGGCTTCCCTCGCCCCCCTTGAGTTCATCCCCGGAGGGTGGGGTCATCCCAAAGGAAAAAAAATTTCCCCCCGGTTGTTACGAAGAAATGTTTTCTATGGGGAGGGAAAATCATGAATGCGGGAAAATTTTGACAACTTCCCTGAGTTTTTCCAACAAAAACCCCCCGCCCGTGGGGTTTTTTGTTTTCCCCCAAAAATTTGGGAAAATTTTTTCTTTTTCAAACCCAAAAAAGAGAAGGGGTAGAAATTTTAAACAAAAAAAAGGACATTTAAAAAAGTATTTTTCCAAAAAAGAAAAAAAGGGTGGATTTTTGTAGTTTAAAAAATTCAACGAAGCTTTTCAAGAAAAACAAAACCCCCAAAAAAAGTGGGGAAAAGGTCCTTTTTTTCCCCAATTTCTTGCGGGAATGCAAAATAAAACAAGTAAAAATGTTAAATGGGTAAATTTCTAAAGCTTTCCCCTTTTAAAATGAATTTTAATATTTTTCCCTTAAAAAAATTCACCATTAAAAAACAAAGGTTTAAAAAAAAATTTTTCCCCCCCAACTAAAAATTAAAAAAATGGATTTTCCCAGATTGCCAGAAGGGTTGGGGGGTCCCCGGGGTGAAGTGGAAAGTCCCCTTTTGGGAATAAAAATTTAAATTGTTTTTTTTAACATTTTAAAAACAGTTAGCCCAAAAACATAAATTTTTTGGGGCAATGTTTTTTACACGTAGGAAAAACAAAAAAAATCGTCCCTTATTTAAAAAAGTGTTAAAAGTTTTTTTCCCTAAGCTTTAAATTTTTTTTTAAAGAACTAAAGGCCCATTAAAATTTTCCAAAAAAAATTTTATAAGTGAAAACAAAATCATTTTAAAATGATGGAAAAAGCTTTTTTTCTTATTAAAAAAAATTTTTTTGTAAAAATCCACCGAAATTTTTTGGTAAAAAGTTTAAATCAAAAAGCTTCCGGGTTTTAAAATTAGTTTTTGAAAAAAGGGGTTGGGGAAAAGTTTACAAAAGGTCTCCGACGGGGGTTCGGAAGAAATTTGGTTTGAACAATCTTAAAATTTAAGGGTTTTTTTCCCCCCCAAAAATTTAACTGTGAGAGAGGGGAATTTTTTTAAAAATTCCCTAAAATTTTATTGGGTTTTAAAAGGAAAGCAAATTTTTCCCGGTTGACCCCCATTCCCAAGTTTGTTCATAAAATTTTGCAAAAGGTAAAAATTGTAAGGGTTTTGTTGCCGTTATCGAAACCTCTTCGAACGTCTTTAAATTGGGGCCCGGGGATATGTCTGAGCCGGCCTGTCGCAAGCATTTGGGTTCCCCCCCCAAAGTACCCAAAGACCCATATGAGAAGGCAAAATTTTCCTCCCCCTTTCAAAATTTAAGACTGCCCAAACAACCAAAAAGAAACCCATGGAAAATCTTTGAACATATTTTAAAATACCAAAAAAAAAATTTTGTTTTTTTTATTTTAATAAGAACCTTTTGTAGTGGATTTCCTTTCAAATTTAAATCGCATAGAATTTTCGGGGGGGAGGAATTTTTTCCCTTTTCCAAATTGTTTCATTGAAACTTACTAGAATAACAAAAATTTTCCAGAATAAATCTTGTTATTACCTTTTTCATAATTAAAAAATTTTTTCCCCTTTTTTGAACAATTTTGTTTTTAAATTTTTTAAAATTTTTTGGGGAATTTTTTTAAATTTGTACAAAAAAAATTTTGGGGGCGGGGTAAAA
>JASTWB010000548.1:0-14307 GCA_032158295.1 Pycnopodia helianthoides | reverse complement strand
TCTTTGGAAAAATTTATTTTAAATTGGAAAAAATTAAATTTTACCTTGCCCAAAAAGCCACCTGGTGGTAAAATCAATTTAATTTTGAATTTTTAAGCTAAACATCCCAATAGTGCTAGTTTGACCTTGGGGGAATATCCCACAACATAATATACATGCCCCCCAAATCATAATTTTAAGCTTACAGTGGCAGAACACCACATTTTGGGTCGCTCAAATGGTATTAAGCGTTGTCAGTGACTAAAATGAAGCCTTATACATTTTTAAAACGAAATTACGATAGGGGCCCTAGCCAGACAGAAACCAGAGAGAATTAACCTGGTGCTATGACTCTAATGACAGAGCCAACTAAATGAGACAAGTTTCTATAAATTCAATCTACAAAAATTATGACTGCCAAAAAGGGGGTTGAATGATGTGTAAGATTCTTGGGTCTCTCAGGGCAGGATAAACCAGGACATATGTGATTCAGTGATTTGATGAAAATACAACAATGGATTACTGCGTGCCCTAACTACCAAGTTTAAGACAGAGGTCCCAAAAACCACAAAAGCATTTTGAACTAAAACACTAAATGTACCAATGGGACTAAAATAAAAAACGTAAAAAGAACGCTAAAAACCCACTAATACACAGTTAAACATCACCCCTTAAACCAATAGAACCTGCTAACTAAACAGACAAATTTTCAACCATTCCTCCACTAACACACAGTCACCAAAAGAGGTACAAAACAAAGGGTTAAAGTTTTCCCTTTTAACCTTAGAAACTAAAAAATATTGAAACCTAAAAATTAAAAAATAATATAATCTTTCAACGAAATCATATCCTAAATTTAATTTCCTCAAAAAAAAAAAGTTAAAAACATTCCCCAAAAATACTTTAAAACAATGCCAAAGGGAAAACCAAAACTAAGTCAAAAAAATACATAGCAGAAACCCAAATCTTTAATATAAACAAACTCTAACCTTGGAAATCAGGAACCCAAATTTCTTCAAAATTTTCCCCCAAGTTCATACTTAAGGTCCAACCACAAAATCGCGGGGAAATCCCAACCTATTAAAAGAAAAAAAATTTAAAAATGTCTCCCAAATTCATTAACGGAAAACAATTTAACAAAAGCCCTTTCAATTTTAAAAACCCACCAAACAATGATTTTTAAAACAAACTCTAAAAAGGAAAACGCTACAAATTCAAATTTTATACGAAACTAATCCAAAACAAATCACCTTGAAAAAACCCCTTTCATTCTCAATAACTATCTTCATTTTCAATTTTGAATTTGATCCAAATTTACTATTAAAAAACAAACGTTTACCCTAACCCCTTCAAATACAACAATTAAAAAAAGATTCCCTCCATATAAAAATTTTAATAAAAACAACCAAACCCAAAATAATTAATCAACCCAATTAAGTCCAAAAATTGGTTTCCTACCTTTAATCTCCGAATTTTTGAACTTGAAGGAAACCAAAAATTTTTTTAAAAATTTCTCCCTTTTTTTCCCAACTTTTTAAAGCTGATGTTTTTACCAAGGAGGGGGAAATTTTAGTAGGGTTTCGTCTTCCTTTCTTGTAAACATTGTTTTCTTCCAATACCGCCTAAATTTTTAATTTTGGTTTTTCTTTTGTAATGTAATTTAAAAATCAACATCAATAATTTTCCCAAAACCACGCCCACGGGGCCCTTTATAGGAAATACAAGCATGATTACTAGTAGGAACCTATCAATGAACCAGGGAAACTTTTTAGTGTTTCCGTACCTTTAACGTGTTTTAAATTTAAGAGTAAATTAGTTAAACTACTTGAAACCCCCTTAGGAGGGGAAAAAGATTTAAATTTTAACCTATGTGAGTGGAAACTTTTCAATGAGTTCTTTTTTTAATTTACCAATTTTAGGGGAAAATTTTTGGTACAAAATAGTATTTAAATAATCTTCCCAATTTATTTGGAAAAATAATTAATCATTAAAGTATTATATTTCAATAAAAGTTAATATTTTAATCAAAAAGGGTTAAATTGGAAACAGTTTGCTTAACATATTTTAAATTAATTCAAATGCAGTCTACTTCTCAACAGGGGCCAAGGGTTAAACTAAAAACAAACTTTTTAATTTTTTTACATTTAAAATTTAAAAAACCTAATTGTTTTAAATTTAAAAAATTGAAAAACCCCCCCCTTTTTTTTAAAAAAGGAAATTTTAAAACCCCAAAAAAAAAGGGCCCCCCCCCCCCCCCCCCCCCCCCCCAAAAAAAAAAATAATTTTTTTTTTAAAATTTTGGAAAAAAAGGTAAAAAAAATCTTTTTAAAAAAAAGAAAAATGGCCAAAAAAAGTGTTTTTTGGCCGGGTAACCGGAAAATTTTTTAAAACGGGCCAAATTTTTCCCCCAAATTTTTTTAAAATTTTTAACAATTTTTTAAAAAAGGGGAAAATTTTAGAAAATTTTTTTGGGAAATGGGGGAAGGGTCCCCCAAAAATTTTTGGGGAAATTTTTTTAAAAAATTTGGGGAACAGACTTTTGGTACAATCATTTTTGGTCTTTTGCTAAAGGAACATAAGAATTGGTTTTTTGCAACAAAACAGTTTGCTGGCCAGTTGTAAGCACTTTATGTAAATCCACCAATAAAAAAACGACAAACCCTGTAAATTTGAATCATCGTCTTTTTTGGGTCAGAAAAAAGAAAAACCCGGATTTACAAATTCTGAATATTTACATGAATTAAAACTCACTGAATAAACTCCAATCCTGTATATTTAGTATTAGTTTATTTTCACAAAAATTATCCAAGTTCAGACTCCCCCAGAAGTGCTCTCGAAGGGATGTTTTCCTCCTCAACTCATATTAGTACTTTCGATGAAGACTTTTACTGAATCTCGTGCAGTCACAGAGTTAAAATTGGTTTTACTTGTAGTAGTATACAACAATCCTGTTAATATTATCAAATATACACTGGTATTAGTTTATGGGTACATCTTCAACCAATAGAAATGATAACACATGATTAATCATATGAACTATACTGTCTCACATCTATGTGTACATACATGTTTACAGACTACAATTGAAAGTCTTACCCCGTCAGGGCAAAGAAATTATAAACTCGTTGATCTTGAACATTTTCAAAACTATTGACATTAATGTAGTTGTGTACGTGGAAAATCGTCAAAGCCTCATCAACAATTGTACTGAAAAATCCTTCATCATATTGAACTGTTACAATATTCAATAAGTGAATGAAATAGTTCAGACTGAGTTAATTGTTCAAATATTGTTTTGCATTTACAAGTTTATGTAAACAAGATAAGCAATTTATTCCAATAAGGGAACTGTCATATTGTCAGGTTAACAGACATTGATTTCTAAAATCACCGCTACCATTGACTTTACATTAAGAGCAAGCATCCTCCTCCTTTGTCCAGATACGACTGTCTGATCGAAACAAGATTATTCATTTGACAAATTGTAAATAAATATGTTTTTCAGTAGTTTTAAAATTAGCCAAGATCAGATTGTTGTTCGCACGTGATTAGTGCTACCATAACACAACATTTTTTATTTAAATTTTTTTTTTATTGGGGGTTTAACGAAGCTAAAAAGGGGAATTTTTTCAAGTGTGATTCAATAAACTATTTTTTTTGGTATGGGAACCAAGGTGTTCTGGAAGGGACACCAGAAAGCTTTATTTGAGCGGGGGGGAGCCTGCAGTCGTTTGGTTTAAGAGGAAAATTATTTATACAACAGTTTCCTGTTTTATGCGGTAAGAACCCAAAATTCGTTAAGGAAAGGGGTTGTTGGGTTTTGGGGTTTTCCCCAACAATTTAAATCTCGCTTAGAACAACTGCCGTTTTAAAAAAATAAGGATAGGGATCCACTGGGACTTTTTAAGTTATTTAATTGTAATACCTCAAAAAACCCAAAAATCAAAAACTGTTTCAAATTCCCAAATTAAGCCTAAAACAACTTTTTGTTATATGATTAATTTTGTAACTGGATTAAAGCGGGAAATGGATATTTTTCTACCAATAAAAAAATGTGTGTTTATGGTAATTTTTTTTTCAAAATACATTTTTTCCAAACATTTATTAATTAATAAATATTAATAAGTGTAGAATTTAATCTTAACGCTAAATGTAAAATTTACCAATGCTTTTAATTTTTTTAAAAATAAAAATTTAAAAATTAATTGAAATTAACCCAAAACGTAGTAGAAACGTATTTCCCATAATTTGGTATCACACAATGGTTTAAGCTGGCAATCTTGCAAAAAAATTCAAGTTTAACAAACCTAATTGCCTTTTGTAATGAATTAATATACATAAACCTTAAAAAAGGTTCATGCTGGGAAGTTTATTAATTAAGATCTCTATTTCAAATCAATTGATTAAAGATAATTAAAATAAAAGAAAGGGCCTTCGGGAACTTTTTAAACCTAATCTTTATATAATAAATTCAACATTAAAATAATTAAACAAAATTCCAGATTAAATCAGGATTAATTTTGCAAAAAGAACACCCATGAAAAACTCTTTACCCCTTTCTTTAACTTAAAGACTTGTATCCAACCCAGTTGATACAAAAGTCCAACGGAGAGTTTTAAAAAATACCTGATCGAAAAAGGAACAAACTAGGGAACATCCAAAGATTTGCTCATGACGATATTTCCCTTTGAAAAGAGAACATTTCTTACTAATGAACATGAAATAGGTTTCCTGAACTTCTTGGTATTTAAAATTTTTCTACCCATTAAACCAGCCTTATTTAAATTGGGAAATTATTTTAATTATTTTTTTAAAATTTGGGGGGATTATTGAGAAAATTAATTTAAAAAGTTTTTTAAACATTACTTTCGGGGTTTTATCATATAATTTGAAGTAAGTTTTAAATACAAATAAATTATTTTTCGCCAAACATTTTTCTAAGCAATCAGTTTTATCCAATTCAAACGTAGTTTTTTCAAAATCAGTTGATTAATGAAAAACGCATATTCCAGGTTGTTTTTTTACGTAATCGGGTTAGGAGTTTGTTAATTTAAAAAGAAATGTTGTAGAAATTTAAACAGTTAAAATTTAATTTGGATGAATGTTTTTCTTTAACAATTTTTTTTTCCAGTACATTTCTATTTTTTAAGCTGATGAAATTAATTGTTTATTGTTTCACGTTAAATGGAAATTTGGAACTCCCATTCTGTTTGGGTTTGAATAGCCTAAACAGCTTAAAACACGTCGGATCAGAACACACCAACGAAGAACAAAAAAACTCTCCTCGCAAATAACAGGAATGTCCAAACCAAACGTGTTCCTAAAAAAAGAAATGGAGTCTGGTTGAAACAAAATGCTTAGAAATTTAGGCTTCAATCAGGGAAAGAAGATTGGGTTGATTTGTGCAAAAATACATGGTATTAAATTCACCCCCCAAAAAATTATAGCAAGTAAAATTAGTTTTTTACGTAATTTTTATTTTTATTTAAAGATTGTTTAAATAAAGAAAAATGCTATATCACGTTTTTCCTTTTAACCGTTAACATTATTCCTTAACAAAACACTAATTTTTGCGGGTTCGCAACATTTTGGACATAAAGTTGTCCTTTTACTTTTTTATTTTCGAAATTTAAAGAAGTTTAGAAATTTTAAAGGGTTGTATTTTATAAAAAAGGTTATTTGTAGTTATTGAATGCTTTTCGAATTCAGGTTAATACACCAAAAATATTCCTGTCTTTCAAGTTGTAATTAAAAATAACATTTTATTATTTCCATTGTTCACTGGTTGCAATCAATTTTTCTGATATGAGAGTTTATTTAATCTGGGTTATATTCTTGGTAAATAAAATTTTTTAATTTCTTCCCCAATTTAAACCTTTATTACATTTATTTTTTTTGCTTTTAATTTATGTTTAATGTTTAATTCTTTAGAACCCTAATTTTCCAAATCAATCACATCTATATAAGCTTGTAAGTAACTTCATTTAAGCTTCAAAAAGTTACTTTAATTGAAATCTTGAACATTATAGTAAAGCAAATTAAATTAATCAATAAATTTGAATTTGTGAAAACTTTTCCATTATAAAATTAACAAATCTAAATATATCAAAAATCCAATGAAAAGCTTACTAAATTTCTTTTTTCAAAAAATCAACTATTCCGGTTAAAGTTATAATTTAACTGCATTAAATTAATATTTGACTTTTCTCTACCTAAGCGATTTCATTTCTAGGGTCATATTTATAAGGAATTTACGTTGTTACTTAACAACTTGTTAAAAAAAAATTTTAGGAAAACTGGTTTTACCTGATAACCTTCCTTGTATCGTTGACATTTTAGGAAGAAATTTAATTTGTGGTAAATTTTAAATTAAACCATTCTTTAAATGCTAAAAAACTGTAAAAATTTTCCCAACGTTAAAAGAGCTATCGTTTTTAACCTTTTCGACATTTATTATTTTTTTAATTTTGTTTAAAATGAATGATGGGGTTTTTGTTTTTGTTAGTCTGGGGGTTTTTTCTCATTTATTAATTATTTAATTGAGTTTAAAACATTTGAAAAACCATAAAACTTTTTATTCATTTTATGATTTAAACATTTGTTTTAGACAAAAAATTTATCCATTAAGTTATCAATCTAGCCGGATACTTGCCAGAAAAAACTTTTGTTAGGAAATAAGATTAACTTCACTGGTAAAGCAGCAATTCCAAAACATTAAATTATTAGTTTAAAAATCTTACACGTTACTAACTAATTTACCCGTTATGGTGAAAGTAAAACATCCCTAGATATTTCACAAACTTATTTAAGAAATAATTCCAACTAATATTGATTTAGAACATACTTTTTTACATTGTTTACCACTGCAAATTTTAATTTTACATTTTCCCTGCATGTTGATCAAATTTCTTTAGTCATTTATGTCATGTGATTTAAATTTCTACACTCACAGATATTTTTCAACAAGAAAATTTCTGTTTTCTTTGTAACAACTTAATCAAGAAAAATGTATTTAAAGAAAACAGTGTTAATTTGTTACCCAAGTCGATCCAAAAAAACCCAAATTTCAAATAACTTGTCAAAAAAGTAATGAACTCCTCTCACTATTTCAAGAACAATTCATGGAGTTGAGGCCCCGGGGGGGCATAGGGATTTTACCGATTTAAAAATGGGTCAGAAAAACAGGTTTTGAAACACTTATGGTATAAAATTTGGGGCCCTTTATAACTTTTGTTGAAATGCAAAATTTATTCATTCCCCAAAAAAAAGAGTTTAAATAGAAGCCACGAAGAGAACCTTGTAAAATTTCAAGACTTTTATACTTTAAATAAAAAAACGGATCAAGTTTTAACTGTAACAAAAAGAAAACTTGGAAATTATCCTTTCAAAAATACTTCAGGGATGAACCAATTGGTTATGATACAGGTCTAGTTTCCCTTACCAAGGATTTCTCGAAGTATCTGATAATTACAAAACGTCCACTGCAGGAACTGAAATGAATGAAATCATAACACAGAATTTCTCAATCCGGTTTCCTTGAAAAACCCAATAATACGATTTTCCCTTTTGGACTTCATTTAAGGGCACCTCAAAGCAATGATGTGATATTACATTAAAACCGAATGGTTCCTTTATAAAGATAAATCAATAAACAAGTTCAA
The DNA here is from genome assembly GCA_032158295.1 of Pycnopodia helianthoides. Taxonomy (NCBI): domain Eukaryota; kingdom Metazoa; phylum Echinodermata; class Asteroidea; order Forcipulatida; family Asteriidae; genus Pycnopodia; species Pycnopodia helianthoides. Next base: position 6,667 of record JASTWB010000548.1, on the reverse strand, counting down.
AACTAGTAAATTAAGTAAATGGTAGAAAGTCCTTAAATTTTCTCCTAAATGTAGTTTTTAAAAATTTAATCAATGAAATTAATACCGCGATAATTTGAAAATAACAGAAAACAAAAACATTTTTCACAATTTCAAAGTAATCCCTCTTTTTGAAACTTTTAGTTTCCTTTTCACATTCCACAAAAACCCTTAAAAAGGCAGGAAAAATTTTTGGGTTTTTCAAAAGTGTATTCATTTGGGTTTTTCCCTCATGAAAAAAAAGGGAAGGTCATTAATTTTTTAAACTAAGAAGAAAAAAATTTTGGAGAAATTTTTTCAAAATCATACTTGGGGATCGTCTGGGGTAACAACGTCTCGCTTACCCTTACCAATAATTTTCTGCAAGTTTTTTGGGAATTCTAGATCACCTCCTATAGGTTCCAGTAAAGATTGAATACTTAAAGCAAGGACTCCCTTGTTTAGCCGGGGAAAGTCACTACCTTAAAACCAATTATTTAATTCATTAAATGGGACCATCCAATCACCAATATGAAAAATTTGGGAAAATTTAAAACCAATGCAACTGGGAGAATAAAAATTTGACAGTAAAGAAACAAGTTAAGTATGATGAAGAAATGGCATTAAAAAATAAAACCCCTTTCCAAAAGGGTAATATTAATTTTTGGAAAACCAAAATTAAACAAAACAATAAATCTTTAAGTTACCCTTTTTTTAAATTAGCAAATTAACTGAATCTTCGTAATTAGTAAGGTTTAAATTAAAACATAACCCTTTGTGTTTTTCAAAAACAAAATCCGTAAAATAGGGGATTGAAAAATTTTTTTTGGATAAAATTTTTAAGATTTTCTTCAAGTTATCAAATTGATTTTTTTTTATAATTCAATAATTCCATACATCATTGAATAAAAAAATTTTACATTAAAATTTATTTTGAAAAGTAATGTTTAAAGCATGTTTTATCCGCTACGTTTCAAACATTAAAGTTTGAAAAAATTATAGGAAAAAAGAATGTTTGAGCTTACACCTTTCCAAAAGGGTTTGAAAAATTTTGGGTAGTTGCCACCAGTCTAAGAATGAAACTTAATTTACTAAACCCTTATTTGTATGAAATGATGAAAAAGGGAAAGGTCAAAGGAATTCAGGAATGTTCCCAAATAAAATCGAAATCAGAATAACCTTAACTCTTATAGAAACATTTTTATTTTAGGAAATTAAACAAGTGCTTTTTAATATTAAACCCAATTTTCCATTATCAAATTTCCTGAAAATGATTCTGCTTTGTATACTTTCAAGCATTACAGAACCAACTGTTATTGTTTTTTCCATGTATCACCATTTGATAAATATTTTAATTGGAATTGCGAGAAACTAATCTATTGTGTATTAAATTCCAAATTTTGGTGTTTTATTTTTTTTTTAAAAAATTTTTTTGTTTAAAAAAACCCAAGTTTGTTTTTTACTTAAAAACTAGGGGAAAGCATTTTTGGTTTGTTTTTTTTTTTGGTAAAAGTTTTTTTTAAACTTTTTGCCGTACAAAATTTTTTTAAAATTTTAAAATTTTTGATGGTTTTAAACTCGTAAGTAAAGGTTTTTTGAATTGATAATGGATATAAAACTATCAATTAATAAAAAGTTAAATTTAATGTTAAAGTTGAAAAGTTACAAACCTACTTGGTTGCAAAAAACCAAGTTGCACAAGCGGGGCCCCTAAAAAATAACCATAAATTCAACGTTTGATAATAAATAAAATATAAACCTTAATTAAAAATTTTGGAAGAATTTTGTGTTTAAACCTTTTTAAAATTCATCTATTCCACCTTCCAAATTCACAAATGCGAGTTCAGTTGTTAAATGTTAGTCCGGGGTTTTCATAAACTAACAGAGATCCTCCTTGGAATGCCCCCTTTGATTTCATTTCTTTTTTGGAATAGATTCTAAAATACTTGGGGGAAAACAAAGATTTGTTTTGATAAAGGGAAATTTTCTTCAAATTATTTTATAAATATTCTTAGGCTTTGTAAGCTATGCAAGTAAATTAATTTGTCAAACCTTTCCTTTATAAAATTGACGTTAATTTAGGCTTTTAAAAGGGTGCAGCTAATGCTGAGGGAAAATTTGGTAGGAATTTTATTTTTGCTGGGTCTTACTGGTTGCTTTGAAATTTTTGTTTTTGACTGCAATTTCTTCAAGGGTTTAATTTTTTTTGCAATTTATTTTTTAATTTTCTTAGGTTGTTTAAAATTTAAATTTGCTACACGTTTAATCCTTGTGCATATTTGTTAAAGTTTTTCATCGCTTGTGTTCCTTTGGGGACCAAGTTTTGTTGCCTCGTTCATCAATTTGATGTTTAGTTTTCCAAATTTTCTTTTAAACCCTTTAATGTTTAATGCTTTTTCGGCTTTAGTTTCTTAATTTTTGTGGATTTTAAACTTTTTACCTTGAATTTTACTTAAAAGTTTATTTTTTTAAAACTATCCTTTTTCCCTTTTTTTAAGTTTTTTACATGGCTTTTTTTTAACCTGTTTTTCATTGTGGAGAAATTTAATTATTATTTTTTAATATTACTTGCAATTTATTTAAAATGGGGTAATGGTATTCTTGAAATAATGATTTGTTCTCTAATAAACTGAATTACAAACTAATCCCAATTAAATTGCTAGAAAATTTTTTCAATTCCCCTTTGTTTATGAGTCACCATTAATTAAATTTCTCCTTTTTTTAAACCGAACTTTAAGGGGTTTGGGCAAAGCTGTTAATATTATAAGCTTGGTTTTTAAAAGGGTAGTGTATTTGGGAGTTGGGGTGGTTTCCCAAATTTTGGGCTTTTGTCACCCATTTTGGGTGAGTTCGTTTGCAATTGTTGGGAGTTTAAAATTTTGATCTGATGTAGTCATTTGATTTGCGGGTAGCTTTATTTCATTGATTTTGCATTTGCTTTGAGTTTTATCCATCGCGTTTAATGTTCCACTTTATAGTTTTAATGTTGCAATTCATCGTACAATCTTGCTATTCTGAATGAGCCTTGGCCTCTTTTTTAAAATGCAATCTTCAGGAACTTGGGCTTTTTTGCTTAATTTTTTTCATTTATTAAATTAAGCTAATTTCCCTTTCCTTTTTTATTTCTTTTTTGGGTTTTTTTATTTTCCCTTTTCCTTGTGGGTGGTGATTACTTTTCTCACTTAATCCCCCCGGGTTAGGAAAATTTCCCAAATTTTAAAGAAAATTTTTTTACTAAAGTTAAGGGAGTTAGCCAAGGGGCATACAAAGGCATGTGTTATTTTCATATTCCTTTTTTGGATTTTAACTTTTTAATTGAAATAAATTTTTCATCTTAGTAATCAAATTTAAACCAGACTTCAGTAACGAGAGAATAATGGTTTGGTCAAAAAATTCAATTATAATCATTAATTGTTCATAAAATTTATGTAAATGTAAGGTTATTTCTATTAATTAGAATTATAATTATTGGAGAAATTCAAAGTTATTTTCAAATTATTGTTTAAAAAAAAAATTTTTTTTTGTTTAAAAAATTTTAATTTAAAAATTTAAAATAATATTCCAGAGAATTTTCAAAATATATTAAAAATTTTTTTTTTTTAATTAAAAGTCTTTTTGTCTAAATGACAAGTTAATCAAAACATATACTTTTTAACTACATTACTTGTAAATTAATAAGATTAATTAAGGGTAAGCTTTAAAAATTTTGAAGAATGTTGTAACTTTTTAAAGGCATTATTAATAAATTCGATTGAACCAAAGTATTCCAGGTACATGTGTAAAGTTTAACTTATACTGCAATGGAACCCAAAATTGTCAATCGTTTTGCCATTACCAAAGTTATGTGAACCCAAACCTTTATTTTTAACCTTTAACTATACCTACAATTTTTTAAAAAAAGTTTGAAAAAAATTTTAAAAAAGAGTCGAAAAAGGGTAAAAAAAAAAAGTGAAGATTAATTTTTCACTATTTTCTGATTTTAACCATGGTAATGGCTGGAGCCTTAAAGTTTCCCATTGTCAACAAATTTTAAACCATAATACAAAATTGTTTAATGTAAATTTTGTCTATTTAATGTTACTTGCATAACTTTTAAACTAAAAAGTTTAACGGTTTAAAAGTATATTAGAACTAATTTTAGAATCAATTATTTTTTGGTTTAAAATGGAATACTTTTAAAAAATCCTTTAATTCTTTTCTAAACATTTTTTAAAATAAAAACAAAAAACCCATCTTTTCTTTCAATAATTAGGGTTTTTAAGATTAATTTTTTAAGCAAATAAAATTAAATCGTAAACCATTTCTTTTTGAATACACACTTTTGAAAAAACATTTAAATTTCCTTAATGGGACGAAAGGATCCCTATTGGGAAATTTGCCTTATTTGAAAGATTAAAATTCAATTCCAGCTCATGTTAAAGGGAGTAATTTCATAATTTATAATTCCAAATTTTTCATTAAAAATATTTTCTGGTTTTAAATTTCAACCTGATTCTTTTGCCCATGTGTTTCGAAATAACAAATTAATTTTCTTTAACCTTTTTAGTTAAAGGTTATCGGGTTCATTAAGACCAACTGCAATGAAACAAACGCAAATTCATTATAATTTTCTTTTTTGTCAAATTTTTTTTGTTAAAAGTAAAAAAAAAATGGCGGGGGTTATCCAAAAATTTTACACTAACCGGGGAAAAAAAGAAAAAAATTTAGGGGGAAAAAAAAAAATTTAAAGGAAAAAAGGGGGAAAAAAAAAAACTTTTAAAAAAAAAAAATTTTAGGGCTTAAAAGATTTCTAAAGGACCCTGTGTTTTGGGAAAATTTGTTCCTTTTTTTTGGCCAACCCGGGGTGGGGTCGTTACACGAGGGTTTTGGGAAAATTTGACCCAGTTTGCCCGGATTTTTTTTCAGGGAAAAAAATTTTTTCTTTTTTTAAAAAAAAGAAATACGGTTTTATAACTTTTTAATAGGGGGACAAAGGGGCCCCCTTTTGGGTTTTTTTCCAAAAAGCAAATTTTTTTTTAAAAATTTTAAAGGCTTTAATTTTTAAAAGGGGCTGGCCCATTAAATCAAAAAAAACCCAAACCTGTTCCTTTTAAAAGGGCAGGGGTTTTTTTTAAATTTTTAAACACAAAACAAGTTTGGTTTTTTACATGAAAGAAGTTTAATGGTGATCCCCCAAAACCCAAGGCAACCCCTCCCCCAACTTTGCCGTTAAAACAAAATTAAAAAAAACCCTTGCTGGGGAAAACAAGGTTGGGGGCTTGCTTAATTAACTTTTTCCCCAAATTTAAAAACCTGGAGCAGAGAAACGTTTGTCATTTCCCCCCTTTCCCCCCAGTAGATTTTCCTTTTTCCACTTTCCCAAGTAACTTTTTTTAAAAATAATTAAAAGAGGGGAGGAAAGATTTTATCTTGGGGGGCCCCCATTTCGGGAAAAATTCCCACCCCTTTAACCCCCTTTTTAAAAAAGGGCCTGAAAAGAAATTTATTGTGTTTTTAATTTGAAAATACTAAAAAACAATTTTTAGATGATTTTCACCTCTTGATTTCTTGTTTTCTCAAAACTCAGGCTGAGAGGGATAAGTTTCTCAAAATGTATCTGAATCACAGCTTGGTGCTGATTAGCAAGTAATTTTTACAATGTAGACATTGGTACATGACCAAAATGTATACACTGCTTACAGCATCTTGGCGTTAATTTGTGCCAAACTTTGTTGTAAAAAACCCTTCAAAATATGACAATTTCTTATTATAAGTCCTCGGCAAACAGTATGTGGGTTTAATTAAAGGCCTGTACATACCATTGGTAAGATCGAAAAACACAATGTTCAGATTCCACAACTTACATGATTTAAGTAAGTAATGGTAGAAAGGGTTCTAAAATTTCTGCCTAAAATGCTTCATTCTGGAAACGAGTAAAACATTTATGCCAAAATTTTTATTTTACACAATAAGCTTGCTTTCACATTTCTTGGACCTCATGACATTTGGAATTTATTTTTTATTTTCTTTACAAATGTGGACACTGATTGGCTTTTACAATGTCATACTTAAGGATACATCAGAATTTGTAAAAAACTTGTAAAATCTTTTTGTACTTAAAGAAATTTTGGTCTAATGATTAGTGAAAAATCACCTTGAAATTTTTCTGGTAACGATTTTAGTGAAATTATAAAAATTTTCAATTGGGTTATTACGTGATTTACGTTTCCATATTGATTTCAGCAATGTTAATCTTTTTCATTTTACTAACCCAACCACTCAATTTTTAAGGTTGCGTTTATGTACTATTGAAAATAAATTTCACTGCGCACTGTTTGACTTCAAAAAGAATTTCCTTAACCGGATATCTCCATCTTACAGGTGGTCGCACTATTTTGACTAACTTTCTTCTAATTTTCGAATTTTTTTTCCACTGGCACATTAACAACAAAACCCCTTTTTAATAAAAACTTTCATAGAAAATTTCCTGAAGAAATATAATCAATTATAATATACTTGGCCTGCTGTCAAAAGGGAAACCCCAATCAACAAGAAAATTTACCAGTGGCCTTCCTATTCTCCAGTTGAGAGGTATGTTACATTGTTCCCCAATTGAGTGAGTGCTATACGACTTTTGAATTAAAATCGATGTGTGTTTAAAAATTGGGGTTTTTTCTGAGGGCCCAAAATT
>JASTWB010000547.1:0-14311 GCA_032158295.1 Pycnopodia helianthoides | reverse complement strand
CAGTCGGAGTACGGAGTAATTGGTCGCACCAACATTGCGTTTACTGTTAAATAGCTCGCTGTACATCACAGCTTTGGCATTCTGTCTTTCTCTAGATTCTAACCCGCATGACCGGTCCAAGAAGCTGTCGCTTTCAGAGCATTGCCTCGATGCTGAGTAGTCCGGCCCAGCTGTTAGTACCCATTGTTTGTTTGTCAAATGTATCAGGACTACTTTATCACCAGGATGGTTCGCAGGTGCCGTAGTAAGACCCTGGACAGGCGGTAGAATGTGTCCTACGGTAGAGCGTGTAAACTCTGAGGCTGTACAGAGGCAGGATTAGTACAACGGCTCGTAGACCTTGCACTTTTGTTGTTCTGGTAATGTTGTCCTACTCCACAGCCCGGTCTGCAGAGCGGTCCCCCCCCCCAGCCGAAGGTCGCACAGGCTGAGCAGATCCGCATGACAGCTCCTTCTCCAACTGCAGTCACTTGGAAATGGTGCTACATAGGTACACGAAGGAGTCCACGATCTTGAGTGGCTCGCCATTTAGCACGATATTTGTCTCAATGTATGGAGTTTCCAGGAGCTGGTTGGTAGAGTACCTCAGTTTTTCTGATGTTGATAGTCAGCCCGAAGGAACAGATGCTGCGAGCAAACTTGTCCAGAATCTTCTGCCGTTTTGGCACTGTGAGGACACGCCAGTGTCCGTCAGCGTAGAGGTCAGATCACATGCACACCACTGATGGACCTTTGTCTTTGCTTTCCAGACGTCTTGTGTTAAAGAGAGCTTCCGTCATTCGAGTTGTTACATATGACGCCGTCAATAACATCCCATTTGTTGTGCAACTCCAGTACAGCGGTCAGGAAGAGGTGAACCAAGTAGGGGCCAAGGACACAGCCTGTCTCACCGCCCTGTCAACAGAGAAAGGGTCTGAAGCTCACCATCAACAAAACTTGTGCCTGCATGCCGTCACTGGAAAGCCTCGAAGAATGCCAACAAATTTTTCCTGGGCAGCCATATATTGATAAAAGACCAGAGGCACAATACGGCTGACTGAGTCAAATGCCATTGAAAAAATCAACAAAGACCGATGTACCGAGCATGTTACCTGCCTCAAAAGACTTTCCTGTAGCTGACGCAGTTGTAAAAATCATGTCTACTATTCCCTCGCCTGCAGCGGAATCCGCACTAGGCTTCAAAGTATGTCGTACTACAGATTGGAAGTCGTTGAGCATATATCTTCCAAGACGTTTGCCAGCGATTGCAAGAGTGAAATACCACGGGAGTTGTCACAGTCTTGACGGTTACCCTTCTCTTTATATGTTAACAATCAAAACATCTTTGAAAACTTGCGGAATCTTCCGCGCATCCCAAAAGAGCTGAAACATTTGAGTGGCAACCTTGAGGAGATCTCACCACAATGCTTATAGACTTCTGGCGGGGATTCCATCTTGACCAACACAGCTTTGTTGTTTTGCCATACCAGCCACCAACACGTCTAAGTTCAACTGTTGGTGCCCATTGACTCCAATCGTAAGGGCTGCTGGGAGATTGACTAAGAAACAGTAGAGTAGTGTTTCTTCGATCCAGCGAGCTCTGGAGCTCCCGGTAGTCAGTCATTAATTTTGCTGCCATCAGAGGAGAGAACTGTGCTTGCAGTTGAATGGCGTTGCCATAATTCCCCTGAAGCGACTGAAAAGACGCCTCTAGAGTCGCCCATGTCTGCAGAGCTTGGACCTCATTGGCTTTTTTTTTTTTGCCCACCAATTATCATCCATACGTCGTAGTTCACCTCTGCAAGTTTTGACCTTGCTTGTGCATGCATGTTTGGAAATTTTGCGCAGGTGAGGAAGGGCAGGTGAGGATGGGCTGTTAAGATCGGGGCACGGAGGCTGTGGGGCTTTGATGGAAACAGTTCCCTCTATCTCTGGGTCATTTTTTCCCGCAAAACCAGAGCGGAGTTCTTTTTTTCGATGTTGATGACCAAGTGATAAAATTTCAAATTTTTTGTTTTTTTGTTAAAACCTTTAAACCCTTTTCTTAAGCAAAGATGGCCCCAAATTTTTTAAAAATTTTTTTAAATTAAGGGGTTGATTTTGAAGTGGGGGGGGCAAGGTTTTCCAGGTTAAACATTGACACTTGTTTTCGCCCGTTCCCACTAAAAAATTTTTCCTTTTGAAAGTGTAATTAACGCAAATTAAAGGGCCTTTTTAAATTACTTTTGGCCCCCAATTATTGATTTTCGGAAAGTACAAAAATTTGGGTCGGGGGCCAGGGGCCTTTTAAAATTGTATGAAAAAAAATTTTTGTTTTAAACCAAACTTTTTCCCTGAAATAAAATTTTAACCCTTTTGAAAATTTTGCCCCTTTTTAAAGAAAAGATGGCCCCCCAATTAAAATATTCTTAATAGTTGACACACATGCGCTGAAGCATTCAACTTCTTTGTCAGTTTAGGCTGTCGCCGAGAATGCGTAAATTTTTCAATTTTATTTCACAATAATATAATCAGCCAAGGATATAATTTGCAATTCATGAATAAGCAGGCGTAAGGTTTAGGACACAAGGAATATGTGAGTCAAGTTTCACTACCTCAAAAAGGTTAAAATATGAAAAAAATGTTGTTATAAATTTTCGCAATGTACGGGACCTTTATATCCCTGGACTCTGTCGCGTAGTATGTCAACGGAGGAAGTCGAAACCTGGGCTAGCCTAGCCCTAGAGAGGACTACGCTCCCCCCTAACAAGTTACTTCTCAGACCAATACACTCCGCATTTGAACCTTGTTGATGCAATTTTTTTCATCCAATATTTAAGAATATTCTCCTCTTTTTATATAAAAATTTTACTCCTACATATAGCGATAGTATTACCTTTTTAAGTAGCCAATTGTTTTTGAATATTTACTCTTTTTGTTGATGGGGTTTTTGTTTTATTGTCTGTTTAATATATTGAGTATTTTTATATATTTGATATTTTTATATGAGCAAACCGAGCTAACGATTTTCATGCAGGCATGATGAATAAATAATTGAATTGAATTTAAATTGATTGCCTAAAATTCAAGATTTAGCCAATCATCCCCTTTTCTCATCGCTCTTTTTCTTCTACCCACAGCTGACATCCGATTTCAATATGAAGAACCTACAACTTTCATCGCATTCCTTAAGCAAGGACACGCAGCAAATCACATCCGCGAGCTTGAAGCTGATCTGGAACATCAAAAACGAGAGAATCAAAGCCAACGAGGACAAAGATCTTGAACTTAGAGCAGAGGTTTCTTTCAGACTGACACGGACTGCATCTCGGCCACAGGAACCCCTGGCTCAACACAATCTAAACCACACAATGACCATCCCTTTAAATTTCAAGAATATCAAGTAAGATCACATGAGGAAAAATGTTCTTGAATTGCAAGCCCTGGAATTTCATCTTGAAGGGCAAGGCCATTTCATTTTGTAAAGGGCACTTCCATTGGAAATTCCTTCAAGTATTGGAAACTTTTTAGAAGGGGCACAAAGGCCAAGACCAGGGCAATGCAGGTCAGGCCTCTGTTGCCCCGTGTAATTTCCAGGCCTGAGTTTCTTCTTATTTATATATTTATTCAGTTATTACAGCACCCAACAGCACAATAAGCGCCACTAACAGGATGAATAGGAAACTGAAAGAAATGTTAAGTTTTAGACGTTGAGGAAAACCCCAATGGGGAAAACCCCACACAGTCAGGTAGGACTAAGAAAACCAATCCCCATGCAAGGCTCTTTTCTGACGTTGGATTTGAACCGTGCTCCACAGAAGGTGAAAGCTCGGCAAGAAACCTCGGAGCCCAACCTGATCCCCCCCACATCCACAAGAAAACATTTGGGCATTCATGTTGGCTATTTTAGTCAGAAAAATTCAAATTTAAGCAGTAACTTGTGACTAAGCAAGTCATTGTACAGATGTGATCAAGATCTAACTCGCAAATGCTTATTGATGTGACCCAGTCAGTATACAAAGCAACAACATATAAAAAACAACCTTTGACATTTCAATTTTCTCTTTTTTTTCTAAACAGGATACTGATTACGTGATTTATCCGAAAATTCAGAAAGTAAGAAAACTCTAAGCCAAACGCACTCAAAGTCTTGCCTTTGACCTTAAGCAGCATGCATATGATCATGCTTCAGGTAAAAATCTTCAATTTATTCATAATTAATATACATAAATCACTTTGTAATGACAATTTTCAAAAAGGAAATGTATATAGTCTTAGTCAGTGGTTTTATTTTACTGGACCATAGAAATACGAATACAGTTATGATCAGTGTATGACAAGCATTATTTATCTATTAGTCCGGGAGCCCAGCAGGGTTTATTGAAAATATTGAGTGCAAAAGGTTTTAAGAAGTGTGGGATGTATATACCCCCTGGGGAACCTTTACAATGTGAATTCTTTAAGCGCACCGAGTGTGCTTTGGGAGGGGGGAGCCCCCTCAAACTCACCCCAAAGTCGAATTTCATGAAAATTTGAGTGCAAGCAAAATTTCTTCATATATGAAATGCCATGGTCCACTGACCCAGAATTTCCATAACTTCAGAAAAATTGGTGCCAAGTGTAATTAATAAGGCCCTTAATTAGCGCTCATTAAACGTTTCAATGAAATTTTGAGTGCAACGACGATACAAGATGTCAAAGTGTTCCTGACACTCTTGCTGACTCAAAATCAACTACTTAAGAAAATTTTAATTTGGTGGCCATCTTTGCATTAAGAAAGGGTCAAAGGTCAACAAAGTTCAAATTCGATTTCATGAAAATGTTGAGTGAAGCAAAATTCTTCATACATTGAAATGCCATGGGGGTGGGGTCCACTGACCCAGATTTCCGTACTTCAGAAAAATCAATATTTGGTGCCAAGTGTAATTAAAGAAGGCCCTTAATTAACGCTACTTACACGTTTCTATGAAATTTTTGAGTGCTAACGACGAAACAAGGTCAATGTGTACCTGACACTCGGCTGACACAAATCACTACTTAATTAAAGAAATTTTAATTGGTGCCATCTTTTCTTAAGAAAGGGGTCAAAGGTCCAACAAAGTTCAAAATTCGATTTCATGAAAATGTTGAGTGTAACAAGCAAAATTCTTCATACATTGAAATGGCCATGGTCCACTGACCAGATTTTCCGTACTTCAGAAAATCATATTTGTGCCAAGTGGTAATTAGAAGGCCCTTAATAAGCGTAAGTACACGTTTCAATGAAATTTTGGTGATGCAACGACGAAACAATGTCAATGTTTACCTGACACTCTGCTACGACTCAAAATCAACACTTAAGAAAATATACAAATGTGCCATCTTGCTTAAGAAAGGGTCAAAGGTCTACAAATGAGCGAGCAAAATTTCTCCATAGGAAGAAATGCCGATGGTTCACACTGACCAAAATTTAATACTTAAGAAACTCCATAATGGTGGCCAAGTGTAATTAAGAAGCCCTGAATTAGCGCGAATTACACGTTTTATTGAAATTTTTGAGTGCAAGGACGAAACCATTGTCAATCTGTACCTAACCATCTGCTGCTCAAAATCAACTACTTAAGAAAATTTTTAAGTGGTGCCCTCTTATGCTTAAGAAAATGCCAACTTTTGTCAGGGTATTGACCAGCTATGTCAAGAAAAAGATCAACAGTTTTCAAGTTCAGATAGGAAGTCATTTTATAACACTAATTACACGTTTGATCTAAAAATGGTTAACAACTGTTAGTGTGCATCTTACACTGTGAAGAAACGAAATCCACAATTTTTACACGTGTGTTAGAATGGTGCCCCTCCATAATTTTAATTTCACCAAACGCCAAATTAATATTCACCAATAATAATGACTCTAATCACTTCAAACAATGGTTTTTTATTAAAATCACTTTTGTGTAATTTTGTATGCATCAACAATGTAAGTACAGTCGACCAGCCATACAGAAATTCCCAAAAGCCATGTCAGATCGCATTAAGACTCGTTGATGCCACTCAGCAACACAACCTTATGTGGACACTTGACAGCGTGTATACACGAGCAGCTTAGAAAGCAAAGAGAGGTTCTTTGAGGAGTTAGCGAAGGTCCTTCAATCAGTGCCAGCTACAGACAAACCTGATGGTTCTGGATGATCTCATGCGCGTGTTTGTGACGATCCTCCACACACAAACAAAAAAAATTTACAAAACAAATACAATAAAATTTTAAAAAAAAATACCCCAAAAACTTTTTTAATGGCCAAAGTATTCTGAAAAAATTAGGGTTTGATCAGAACAATACCCAAAATACTCTAACCCAAAACCCCCCAACAAAATCTTTGGGCAGGCCTGCATTTCCGTAAAAATAAAGAAATTTACCAAAAAATAAAGGGCCTATAATCCTCTCTCAAAGCAAAAATGAAAAAAAAGTAGCCTAAACAAAAAAACTTAACTTTTCACCTGCAAAACTGTTTTGGGGCTTTTTCAATAAAACAAACTTTACATTAATTACTTTTTAACAAATTTAAATCCAACACCCCCCCCAAAATAAAAAATAGCAAAAACTTTATTATTTTCCACTTCAACGTTTAACAAACCCAAATACTTTTGGAAACATTACTAATAAATAAAATAAATACTTATTCAACCAAACTTCATTTTAATAAGGGGCAAATCCCAACACTTGCCCATCAAAATAAAACCCCCTTATTTGCACTTCCAAATAAAATGGGCCTTTCCCCCCTTATTTAAAACACAACTAAACCATGTATTTGGGCATTTCCAAGTAAAAAGGGGGGGCACTTCCCCCTCAAATTTTTAAACAAACAAAACACATTAGGCACTTCCAAAAAATAGGGGCATTTCCCCACCTCTATAAACCAATAAACACATGTCTTCAAAAAAGACAAAAGGGGCCCCCAAAAATTTTTCAAAAGGGTGCACTTCCCCCCCCAAAACATAACACTTTTCAAAACAATCTATAATACTAACAACATTTTAAAAATACCACCGCGGACATCTTGGGGTTCATGAACTACCCCACCTAAAAAGGGCTATTTTCCCAAAAGAAACTTAAAAACATTAACATTTCAACAACCCCCCAATCGTCGATGGGGAAAAACCGATCCTCAAAAAAGCCATCGACCATTTCAAAGGGGTCTCTCCAATAACAATAAAAAAAATTGCAACCTAAGAACCAAAATACATACAAAGAAAAATTTACAACCCAGGGCCCACTCTCACACATAACAAAACAAACCTCAAACCATCCCCCAAATAAACCAAAATTTATCTTAAATTCATACATCCCCCCTCTCGGGTTTCCCCCCAGGGGGTTTGAATTTCGAATTCATTCCCCCCCCAACCCAAAGGGAAATATGCGTTTTAAACAAAACCCCTTTGTTCCCCCTCAAAAAAAAAAAAAAAATTTCACTTTTTCATACCATTTGCAAAAAAAAAAAGGGGTTGGGGCATAATAACAAAAAAAAAATTTATTGCAAAAAAATTTTGGTGCTTCCATATGTTTAAAAACCCCTTCGATTTCCCAATTTCAAACGTTTCACCCCCGGGATAAACCCCATTTCGGCCTGTCGAAAAATCACCCGGAAAATTAACAACAAATAAAAATTTAAAATTAATTATATTTTTAAAAATTTTTCTTACCATTCACACGGGAAATTTTTACATTCAGCCAGAATCCCTTAAAAAATCAATCACAATTAATTTCTTTATTTTTCTTGGCATACAGGGGGTTAAAAAAAAACCATTGCTCCAAAAATTTGTACTGCACCATTTGGGGTTCCCCCAAATTTCCAAATTCCTCGGTAAAAACCTTAAAAAGGGGGAAAAAAAAAAAATTGCCTAATAGAAATTTCCTAAAAATTTCAAAATTTTTTTTTAATTTAAAATTTAATTTTTTTTTTTGTTTCTAAACAAATTGTTTGAAAACATTTTTAACAAAAAATTTAGCATACGGGGTTTTTTTTCCCCAACCCAACACGAACAAAAATCACCAACAAATTCAGAAAATTTTTATTTTTTTATTTTACAAAATTTTAATTTTATTAAAAAAATTCTGCCCTTGGGGTTTTAATTTCATTTTTTGGCTTTCCAAACTCAACTCCAAAAATACTAAACCCCAAAAAATTTTCACCCTGACATTCACGGGGTTAAGTCCAACAGGGACAATTTCCCCTCACCTCAATTGCTGCAACTAAATTATAAGCACATACATTACACATAGTCGGTATATAGTGATGGTAGCCTGATACCAAACTTTGTACAACTTAATTTGAAAAAAAAAACACCCACAAACACCTTATTCTATTGCTTATGAATTCTACGCAAATCATCTCCATTCCTGATAAGTTTGTTTTCCCTTGCACATAACATCATCAAAGGCCCCTTGGACCAATGAAATGCCAACTCTGCACGGGTACATTCGGCCTGGTTCAAATCACTCACTTAAATAACAATCAAATCAAAATTTCAAAAATATATTGTAAAATCTTTAAAAATTTCTTTAATGAAAAATTGAAAATTGTTTCACTGATAATGGAATTGCAAAAACAATTATCATAATTTTTTTAAGTAAAAAATCTAATCTTTCACATTGAAATTCTCTAAACAATTGATTGAAAACTATTTTATAAAAAAAATGAGGCAGGTTTTTGGGAATTTGGGGTCTCTCACCAATCAAACTAAATTGAAATATATAAAACAAAAATTCACAATTGTTAAAATCTTGGAATTAATCGATCTTGAGGGCATTTCATTTCCCCCACCAAGTTTCTCCAACTCAACTCGCTGAAAACTATGTAAAACCCACTCTGGTTCAGTTATCATTGTTCCTTCCAAAAGCTATACCTAGTCATATTGTTGTTTCCGCTCAACGGATAATACCTCAAGGAATGAAATACTTTTCCGAAAACCAATAAATTTTTAAAAGAAATCCCCATTTCACGAACCATCATAACGTTACGGAAGTTGTTTTTTAATTTAATCCCAACTAAAACACAACAACCTCAACATCAAAAAGTTTGCTTTTCTTTTATTTAATAACCTAAATAAAATGTTAAACAATTATTTAACCTCGTATAAAACGTCTTGTGAATATTATTTGCAACTTTTCTAATGTTATTGTTCGTCACTTATTTTGTAACCAATACACTTTTCCAATTTGGTTTTACTCTATAAAACTTAGGGAATTTCTTTCATAACGTTACCTAAGTTGGTTTTTGTCACATATTGAAAACATAATACAACTAATGGCAAAGTTCTTAAAAACCATCAATAAAACGCTTAACTTTTTTTTGCAAATTCCTTGAATGTTATACAACGTAATACACATATCAAATTAGTAATTTGGGCTAAATTTTAAAAATTTACAACAAATTTCAAATTTCAAATTTTGAATTATTTGTACTCATTTCCTCAGTTCGTTTTAACTACAAACCTAGCAAATTTAATGTAGTAACTAACATTAATTTTACTTTCAAAAAATATTATTAAATGGAAAAACTTAGAAAAAAAATACCACACCATATTGCCAAAGCAAAATTTGGATCCTTACATACATCTTACAATATATATATACATACATGAAGTCAGCAACCGCAACAATAGTAATGGCCCTACTGTAAGTTTCATTTTAAAGAATTAATTATTATATTTTTATCAATTGCTAAAATTCATGAAACATAAAATTTATATAAAAATTTAATTACGATCCTATGACCACCAAGAAAACAATCTACCCAAAATAAAAATAAAAAAGTAATTTTTATGTTTTCAAATACTTGGGATTATTTTGTAAAGGGGCCCTTACGACGGGGTTTTTCTTCATATTTCATTACCAAAAAACACTGGATCACGACACCAATTAAGTTTATTTTTTAAACTTTTAACCCCTACCACCTTGACAAAATTTTATTACCAGGAAATGCATTCGGGTACCTGTAATACACTCGGCATATCACTGTATGCGGGTTGTTTTGCACCATTTCCACACATTTCGACCAAACCACCACACACACTCAATTTGTTACAACATTTTTAATCAGTAGTATCCAACAATTCTCCGTTCCCCCCGTATTTTTTTTGGTTACCCCAAACTTTAGCAAAAATGTTGAAACCTCAAAACAGTGGGGGAAAATTTTGCAATCGCAAAATTAAAGAAGACCGGAAACTTCAAATTTATTTAAAAATTTTTTTTCCTTAAAAAATTTTCCAAACTATTATTTTTTCAAAAGGGGGTACCAAAAAGTTTAGGGTTGAAAAGTTTTTTAAACCCCAAAAAAACTTGCTCCTCCTTTTCGAAATAAAAAATCGTAAAAATTTTTTTTGAAAAAAAAAACATTAAAAACCCCTTAAAATTTTTTACCAGGAAAAGGGGCATTCGATGAAAACTCGCATATCACGGGGAGCGGGTTTTTTTTCACCATTTCCACACTTTTCACCAAACCCCCCCCACCCCAAATTTTGTTACAACTTTTTTTTTTAATCGATATCCAAAAATTCTCCGCCCCCCGTATTTTTTTTTTGGGACCCCAACTTTAAAAAAATGTTAAACCTCAAAACATGGGGGGAAAATTTTTGCAATCGAAAAATTTAAAAACACCAAATCGCTCCAGACCAAATGACAAAAACTGGTAAGCACCAAAAAATTTACCAAAATAAAAAACACAATTTTCCAAACCCAAAAAAAAAGAAATTACATTTTTGGGGACCGGTGCCCCAATAATTTGCTAAGCACATTTCCAAAATGTAAGCATATTTTCTTAAACACTTACAGGGCCCCCCAATTTTTATAAGCCTTTGCAAAAAGTACTGCACAATCAAAAAGCTTTCCAAAAATTACCCCCAAATTACCAGTCAAATTAAAATCGATTAACCTCTTATTTTCCCAAAACAAAAGTTTTAACAATTTTTTGCTCTTAAGCGCCTATAAATGGGGGCCAGTATTTAACCCCCTTTAGGCTTTGCAACTTTCATCTTTGGAACTCACCGGGGTCAAACCCCAGATTTATCATAAAGGAGGGGGGCGTCCCCTTGGTAATGTTACAAATCCATGCTGTTTGGCTGTCTGTTTCCATGGTAACCAACGGGGGGGAAAACCCTGGCAACGGGGAAAACATTCTCAAATAATTCAGTTGCAGGACGAAATCTGACCCCCAAAGCAGGATGTTTTTGAAATAAAATTTACTAAATTAAAATCTAAAAAAGTGAACTTTTTAAACAATTTTGAACGTGAGAAAAGCTTAGACAATATAAAAAAGCAAATTTTTGGATAAAAAAACAATTTTTTGAAATCTGTGAAAATTTAAAACATCGTTTAGAAGGGAAAGGGGGCGGGGTTTTAACCCCACCAATAAAAGCTTGAATTCGTCCAACCGGGGGGGGGGGGGGGGTTTTTTCCCAGTATAATGCTTTAACACAAAAATAAGGGTAAAACCAAAATAAATTTGTAAACATTTACAAAATTTTTATTTTCCGGGGCAATCTTTTCATATTTACTCCACCGGGAGCCCAGGGACATCCGGGCAGGGTCCACGGGGATCCTGTCCGGGGAGGGGGGACATTACGGGGTTAAATAACTGTGAGTAGACAAGACCGCACTCAGGTTGAAGAGGTTTCCCCCTGAAGGGGAAAAAAATAATTTACTTTTGTTCAAAAGAAAATTAAAAATGGTTAAGGTTGAAGACAAATAATTTGTCACCCCCGGGAAAAACAAAAATTGTTTCGAAAATTGGTTTCTAAACAGAGGTTTTAAAGTTTTTCACTTTTTTTACCTTTCCCAGTCAAAACGGGAACTTAAATTTCCAGGATTTGGAAAAAAGTTTTGGGAGTTTTTTTACCAAAAAAAAAACAACATTTTGCATTTTTTGTCAGAGGAGCCATTTTATTGCCTTGCGGGCTTGGTACTAAAAACATTACTTTGTGTCCCGTAAACGAGCCTTTCGCCTCTTCCGAGCCACGAAAGTATCCAAGAGAGACTTGACAAAAAAAAAATCCTAAAAGGCTGGCGGGCTTTTGGGTTCCCTTTTTTCAAACCGAACCTCCGGATGGTAAATCACTTTACAATCGTGCTCACCGAAATACAAAACACAGGTTTGGACACCAAGTGACTATTCTTTTTCTCTTTGTGCTGCTCACTCTTTCAAGAAAAACTTGAAGGCTCAGGAGATTTTGAAAAAAGCTACTCACCCATCGAAGCTCAGACAGTTTTTCAAAAAGGGCTGTCCAACCATCCAACACCCTACCAAAAAACAATCATTTGGAAATTTAAACGTCTTAAACAGTTTGGGTTGGAAAAAAACAAGATAATTTAGTCTAAGGGTTATTTTTTTTTCTTTAAAAGGGTTAAAAAAATTACATAACCCCTTTCACATCGTTACATGACCCAAAGGAAAAATCCCAACTTTTCTTTGGATTACCTGATCTTTTTTGAGAAATTCCCAAAAGCAAGATCAGTTAAACCGGGGTCACACACTAGGGGAACCCACCCGGGTTTTTCTTTCATTACAGGGTTGTCACTAAAAAAAACAAAATAATTTTTTAACACAATGTCAACAAAATGCAAAAACCCATGACCTGCCACTTTTTACAAAAGGCCACAACCTGGACTTAATAACAAACTTTACACAGTCAAAAAATACAACAAATCTTATTGAGGGAATTTCACTGTTTTTTTTCTCAACTTATGATTGAAAAAAGGGGGAACATCTCAAAACTTACAGTTTGTTTTGAAATCTTAATTTTTTTGGGGAAAAATTTATACACAAATGTAAAATTCCCATATGGCTGTTTAATTTTGCCCGTCGGGAAATGCATTGAATGTACATCCCCAAACTGTGAAAAACAAAAAAATTTCTATACCCCCAGTGCAAATCTGCACATATTCAAATTTTAGACCACGGGCCCTCAAATACATTGCTCTAAACACATGAAGAAAAATTTTGACTTAACCCCCAAAAGGGAGTGGTTTTCGTCTCTTTGATCCCGTTTTGCTGAAAGTTGGTTTTTAAAAATTTTCTCTTAAATTTTTTTGGGGGAAAGCTTTTTCAAACAAATTTTTGTTACTCGCTATTTAAAATGAAAGCTTATAACCTTTCTTGAATCTACAAAAATAGCTATTCCAAATTTAAATCAAAAACTTTACAACAAATCACAAATTGCCTTTACTTTAAAGGGTAGGAAAATTTATTAAAAAGATAACAAATTTGTTTTTTGTGTCTCCGGGAAAGGGAATATTAAAATAAAGAATGTTTTAATTCAAAGGGTAACACAGTTTTTCAATATTTGTAACAATTTATGTCTAACTTGAAGATTACTCAACACCTTCTAAAGCGATTACTAAATCCAAGGGAAATTTTTGTGACGTTGTGGAGCAACTTACCCGTTAAAATCATTGTTCGGAATTTTGCGCATGCAAACTATGAAACAAGGGACATTTACCGGATTCTGCCCCCTACTTTCAAAGTTCCCATAGAACCAAAACAACTTCACTATGGACATACAAAGGTTTTCCAAAGAGAATGCATAAAGAATTTCGGCAAAAAATACTTGATAAAAAGTTTTTTATTACCATTCCTTCATGAGTCGAGTCTGTGAAAACAAAGATTGATTCAAACCCCTCCACTCGCATTACACACTTCTTTTCTTTAATGCTCAACCCTTTGTTTTATCTAATCCAAGCTCTGACAGATTCACTTTAAGACCAAAATAAACACAAAAATTAACGTTTTTTAATCAAAATTTCTTTCCAGGAAGAAGTTTCACCAATCCATTCTTTATAGAGAAAAACCAAAACTCTATCGTTTTTTTTCATCAGAGTTTTTGGAAAAAAAACTCTTTCAAAAAATTACATTTTTATTCCTATTGAAAAATGAAACCGCTGGATCGATTTAAAAAACCCGGACACCTTTGTAATTGCAAAGACCGCCCTTCTCACTGGTGATCCAACATTATGCACAAAATAAAAAAACCCTTTTAAAATTTGAACTCAATTGGTCGTCGGGAGTTGCGAAATAATAAGCGAACAAAAACCCCCCCTTTGTCACACATTGTTTGCTTTCAGATGCTTGATTGGGAACCCACGCGTGAGTCCAACCACGCGTGATTCAGTCCAAGTAAATTTCAAATACTTTACTTAAGAATTATTCTTTCTCAAACTACGTAACTTCAAGGAGCCGTTTCTACAATGTTTATATATAAATTTGTCTTCTTGCTCTTACCAAGGAATTTTATGCTAAAAATATTTTAAAGATTACCATCTAGTGCCTTTAAAACCCCAAAAACCAAAAGTCCTAAAAATTTTTTTTTTCCCTTAATTTTCCCCCCT
>JASTWB010000546.1:0-14324 GCA_032158295.1 Pycnopodia helianthoides | reverse complement strand
ATGGCCAATGTTTTTGGGAATCTTTAGAGCTAACCACTAAAATAAAAAAAAGAAAAACAACAAAAACCCAAGGTAGAAAAATAAACCTTTTTTTTTTTTAAATGTTATAAACCCTTACCCTGAGGTATATTTTTCCCCCTGAGTAAAGAGAAGAAATTAAAGTAAAGCATCTCGTCAAAAATGCAAGTGGGATTCAAATCCACACGTGACTCAAAAACCCGAACGGAAAACCCATGCTTAAACCCCGGCGAGAATCCATAACTAGGGTTTTCATTCCCCAAAAAGAATTAAGTCAAGGGTCAAACTCAATGGGGTTGAATATGGAAAATCAGGAATGAACTGAAAATTCCCTCACAACTGCAAGACCCCCAAACGAATGTTACACCTTGGATGTTTTTTGGGGTATTTGCATGGAAAGGGGTTTTAATACAAAGGATTTACACTTTTTTAACGTGAGGTTAAGAGCTTGCCTTTTTAAAAGGGGAAGGATCTATTGGGAAAAGAGTGATACAATTGAATTTGACTTGGACTATATTTGGCGGCCGCCCTCCCGTGGCTGTTTAAGGCCGACCAGAAAATTCACGGCTGTCTAATGGCAGTGGAATGGTTCACTAGATGAGTCATTTTTCTTACTCCACCCTTTAAAAAAATTATTTAAAAGAACACAAGCTCAGGTAAAACAGTGCACGGTTTCAAAAAAAAAAACGTTCAAAACAATGATGAAGCCCAAACAAATACTGTTCGAAGCACAAGCTGGAGTCAGGTGTTAATTAGTTTAAAACAGTGTTTCCCGGGAAGCTGTCGTTGATTGGTTCTTACCCTTCGGGATGTTGGGGTTTCTTTAAAAATCTTCCCCCCGTGGTAAAAGAGACAAAAAAATAATGAAAAAAAAAATTAGAAAAGAGGCTTGGAATTTAACCCCTTTTAGGGGGCATGGCAAAAGGCTTTCCCCTAGAAAAACTTAAAGTCGTGGGAATATTGAAGGGGCACAAGGCCCTGACTAGGGCAATAGAGGCCCTGGCTTGGCCTCTATTTTGATCCCTAGGGAAAAGTGGAAAGATTTATTTATAAACCCCCCCACAAATATTCTGCCTTTTGATTGGTTAGAGCGGTCACATGATTGTTTAGTTTTAGTTTTCCCATCACACGGCCGCCAGTCATTCAACGATGCTGAGCCGATGTCTAGTGTGGTACCCCCGGTACCCCCCACTTCTTGACTTCAAAAATTGATTTAAAGAGCTGCTTTAAACCTCGAACAAAAAAATGTGCACTTTAAATACGGGGTTTTGAGTAAAAAGCGTAGTCTGGTAACCTCTTTTTTGTCAAAATTTTGGTATTTCAATAAGATTTTCGTTCTTTTTTGCGATGATTGCCCCGTACGTAAGTTTGTGTGAATTAAATTTTATTAAATTATCAGATAGAATCAAAGGAAGAGGTGTTTAAATCAAATTGACTGCTTTTTTTCGTGGCGTAGTAAAACTAGTCACTCTCGGTGACCCCCCGGAGCCGCCTATCTTCTCTCGGTTTGCCTGGGAGAAGGTGCCCCGGGGACCCCTGGTGATGTTTTACTATGCCCCCGAAGCAGTCAATATTTGTTACAGTGAATGTGCCCACAGGTGTGTCACATGGTATTGTCCATCTTTGTCACGCTAACATATGAGGGATGCACAACGACCAGAGGGGGGACAGTAGACAAGCTATAGTTTTTATTAGCTGTTATTTATTGACACAGTCAATGTTAAAAAATACCCCCTGCAAAGCAGCGCCCCTGCCGTGGGGTAATAAACGGTAGGGAGGGCACAATCCCCCCCCCCCCCCCCACACACAAACCCCCCCACCCCAAGGTTTATGTTGTGAGCCCCCTTTTAAAAGGAAATTTGAGTTGAAATTTGAGTGCAAACGAGCCGTTAGTGGCTATCTTGGGTGGGGGGGGGGGGGACTGTGGAGCAAGGCCCCCCCCAACTATTAAATTTGGCCTTTGTGATTGAAATTCCCCATAAGGTTTTTAATACGATTCATGCATAAACCCGTTCTAAAAAATTTGAGAAACTGGAAAATTTAAACGATTTCTCAATTCAATTTTTTTTTTGATTTTTAATAAAGGGGGATTTAGAAAAATAATTTTGCAGGATGTTATATTTTTCCCATTTTAAAACTGTTAGGTTTCGGAGAGAAATTACAACAAATTTCTTTTTTTTTTTTTTTTTTTTTTTTTTTTTTTTTTGGGGGGGGGGGTCTTTTACAAACAATGACCCTCCCTTTTAAAAGGTGTATAAATTTTTGTATTAAAATAAAAAAGATTTTTTTAAAATTAAACACAAATTTTTCGCTGTATTTTTGCAAATTTTGCTAAAGTGAAAAGAAACCCCGGGTTTCCCATTGGTGGCACACTGTCCTTTGAATGCACCAAATGGCCTGCGAATCCAACCCCAAGGGTGGAAGTACTTACCCCTTGCCCCCTTGGGGGATTTAATTACGGTATAGCTCCAAAGGTATTCTGGAGAGGGACTGAACATCTCAACGAGGTCCCAAGAACAAGTATCTGTAAGAAAAAAAGGTTTTGGACCTAAATAGAATAATATTTAATAATAAAAATAAAGTGGCTTTTTATTGACTCTATCCGATCAGTGCATAGGGGTTAAAGTAGTATTTTCCCCCCAGGAGTATTTTTGAAGTTTAGCCTATTCCCTTTTCTTTGCAAAATGGTTCAAGGGCGGTGGCGAAAAATGCTGCCAATCAAACCCCGGAAAACCCCGGGGCGAACCCCCTTTCTTTTTGAAAAGTGACTGGTTCTTTTAGTGCTTACACAAAACGGGACGCGGCTTTACGTCCCATTCGAAGGAGCAGAATATGGTTAAGGTCTTGCTTAAGGCAAAGTGTCACGCCGGGATGAACCCACACTTGTTTTAAATTATAAGCCCCAGGGGCTCCCCTTAAACTAGCCGGGAGTACATTGTTAGTAAAAAATGCTCAGGCTGGTAAAACACCTTCTCAATCAGGGGGTACTAAAAAACTGTGAACCCTACTTTTTTTAAAATGTCATTTCTTCCTTTTCAAATGTAAAAAATTTAATGTATAAATGTGTTAACTGTTATTGAGTGTGGAATATAACTTCATTTGATAAATAATCATAAACCCTCAGAAATTAATTGTGTATAGGCAATTTGTTTATATTGGCTACAAAAATTTCTGGTGGAAGTAAAATGCACGTTTCTCCCCGGCGGGCATTCCCAAAAAAAGGGTTAAGGCAAGGCTGGACCTTGAAAAAACAAAAACTTTTTAAGACGCCTTTATAAATAGATTAAATGTTGACATCTTCATTTTGACGATGAAAGAGAAGCTAGTAAAAGTTGAGCCCAAAAGAACTATTGCGGCAGTGCTTCTTCGAAAAGCCCCCCCGATCCATGGGGAAAAAGTAGTAGGGGTCGTTTAGGTAGTATTTAAAATAGCAGGACAATTTGTTTTCTTTTCTTTTCAGAAGAAGGTTGTCTCCCAAATTCCCGATGTCTATCCACGGTAGTAGAACAAAAAGAAGCAAGTTTCTAAAGAACAAAATCTACACAGTAAAGTAGTACACCACCGCAAAACCGAAATACTTTTTAGAGTTAGAAATTTTTAATGTTGGTAAGATCGCTGTGTCAAAACCCCTCCCCTTTTAAAAAAAATATTCAGATGAAAATGTTTTTCATACTTGTAATGAATGCAATGAAACTGGGCCAAGACTTATTACCATAAAATGTGAACATAAAAAGCAGGCCGCAAAATTCCCCTGGAGGCCTTGGTCTCGTTCCCCGATTTTTTTGTTTCCCCTTAAAAGGTCTCCAGTGCCCTTCATGGTTAATTGGTAAATTTCCTTTTCAGGGGGGAAAATTTAATCGCGATTTAATCGCTAAAATGCCTCAAAATTTTGTATTGTTGATAGTCGTTTTGAAATTACAAAACAATATTATGTGGTGAAAGATCAAGAACAACCCTCCCCAAGCACAGGGAATCTTTCCAATGTCCGGCCTGCCCTTGCCCGAGGGTTTCCCGTACAAACCCCCCCTGTCCCCGGTGCTTTGGGAAGGGTTCCAGATGGGTTGGCGGAAAAAAACCGCGTTTGTGTACTCAGGGGGTTTTTGACTTAGGATTTTAACGATTAAAGGGGGTCTAAAAAAGAAAGTTTAGTGTTTGGGCCCTACAAAATAAATAAAAATAAAAAAAATTTTGCGATATTAGGTTAAAAAAAGGTTCACTTTGGTAACCCCTCAAAAACTGATTGTTAAAAGTACAAAAATTTCGATAGTAAAAAGATTTTGGGAAATTTTCAAAAAAATAATGAGGATTTAGGAAAAACTATGTCAGTTTTACCCCAAATTTTAAATCTGAGAAACGTTTTTTGTCAGACCGTTTCTCGTTGTGTAATTTATTTGGGCATTTCGTGGGATTTTGGTGAATTTTTAAAAAAGCGCCCCCTTTGAAAAGAAATTTTACGGTTTATAGTTTATTGTTTGATCACATTTATATGGATTAAAAAAATCAAAAGGTCCCAAAAACCCCCAAAGGTTACTTTGCCTTTAAGTGGATTGATTTGTCAAAAACATGAATGACCCGAAAGTTCTGCAAGATAAAGGTAAAATGTGTTTTTAAAAAAAACACCAGGTGGTTTGCTCTGTGCTTGTTATTTTAAAAGGGAGGGTCATTAAACCCTCAAGTCAAAATTGTTGTTTTTTTTTTACCAATGTAATTTATAGACCAAATTATAAAAAAAGATAAATCAAAATTTTTAAACCCAAAAGGGGGGGACGCAGAAAAAAAAAAAAAAATAATTTAGGATGCTTGTACCATTTCCATAAAAAATTTGAAAAAAAAATTACTTTTGGGGGGGGGGGGGGCTTACCAAATATGACCCACCCTTTGTTAAACACTGCAAACAAAAGGTGTCTGTCTGAGTACGTGCACAACAAAAAATCGCCATTTACCCCTTTCACCCTAAATTTCAAAATAAAATTTAGTTAAAAAACTTAAAATATAAACCCCCAAAATTATTACAAAATTTAAACCACCCCCAATTTTATTTTAATCAATATTAAATTTACTTATATAAAAATAAAAAAAAAACTTTGTTTTTTCAAAAAGGGTTTTTTTTGGGGGAAAAAAACCCCCCGTAAAAGGGTTTAAGGGGGAAACAATAAAAGATTCAAACATTTCGTTAAAACCCCTTTTAAAAATTTTCCCTTTAAATTTTTTTTCCCATGAGTTGGATT
Organism: Pycnopodia helianthoides; assembly: GCA_032158295.1. Lineage (NCBI taxonomy): Eukaryota > Metazoa > Echinodermata > Asteroidea > Forcipulatida > Asteriidae > Pycnopodia > Pycnopodia helianthoides. The sequence continues at coordinate 9,078 of JASTWB010000546.1, read as the reverse complement.
TTAGCAAAATAAAAAACTTTTGTTTTTTAATAAAAATTTTCTTGGGGCTTTAATTAAAAAATATTTAATAAAAAATTTTTTTTTTTTTTTTAATTTTAAAAAATTTTCCCTTAATTCTTTTTATTTTAAAAAAGGGAGAAAAATTTTTTAAAATTTGGGGTTCCCCCCTTTTTTTTTTTTAATAAAAAATAAAAAAACCCCCCCCTTTTCCCCCTTCCCTTTAAAACCCCCCAAAAATTAACCCCCCAAAACACCAAAAAACCCCCCCCCCATTAAAATTTAAAAAAATTTCCCCTTTTAAAAACCCCCCCAAAAACCCCCCCTTCAAAAATTTTTAAACCCAAAAATTTTTTTTCCATTTTTTTTTCCCCCCCAATTTTTTTCCTCAAATTTTTTTCTAAAACCCCCTATAATCCACAAAAGGGTTTACCAAAACATCCTTTTCTAAACCCCTCATTTATTTTTTTCCCCTTTAACCCCCAAAAATTTTTCAAAAAAACCCAAAAACATTAAAATTTCCCTTTTTCCATTAAACCCCACAAAATTTTCATACTTCTAAAAAAAATTTTTTTTTTAAAATTTTTTAAATTTTCCCAAAAAAAACCCCCCTTTTTTTTTTTAAAAATAAACCCTACCCCCCCCCAAAAAAAATTTACAAAAAAAACTTTAAAAACAATTAAAAAAATTTTTCAAAAAATTTAAAAAAACCCCCCAAAAATTTTTCTTATTTTTTAATTTAAATTTTTCCCCCATCTTTTGGGATTTATTAAAATTTAAAAATACTAAAAAATTAAACCCCCCCTTTTTCCCCCCTTTAAAACCAACCAATTTTTTAATCAACCCAAAAAACTTTTTTCCCCAAAATTTAAAAAAAATAACCAAAAATTTTTTTAACAAAAAAAAAAAACCCATAACAAAAAAAAACCCCATATATTTTCTTCCCCCAAAAAAAATTTTTAATTTTCCTCCATTTTTAAAAAAAATAAAAAAATAATTTTACAAAAAAATCCCCCCCCCAAATTTTAATTTTAAATTTCCCCCCTTTTTTTAAAAAAAAAAAAATTTTTTTAAAAAACCTTTTTAAAAATTTCCCAATTTTTTTTTTTTTTTTTTTTAAAAAAAAAAAATTTTTTAAAATCAAAAAAATTAAAAAAAAAAACCCCTTTTTTTTTTTTTCCCTTTCATACACCAACCCCAACCCCCCCCCAAAATCACTTTTCCCCTTTCCTCCCCCCTTTCACCATTTCTTTTTTTCAAAAAAAACCCTAATAAAACAAACCCCCCCCCAATTTTTTTTTTCCCATTTTCAAAACCCCAAAAAACCCCTAAATAAATTTTTCCCCCCCCTTTTTACCAAACTTTTTCCCCCCAAAAATAAAAAACAAACAACCCCCCCCAATTTAAAAAAAAAACAAAAAATCAAAACCCACAATCCCTTTATTTTTTTTCCCCCTTTTTTTCCCCCCCCTTTTTTTTCCCCCTTTTTTTCTTTCCCTATTTTTTTTATTTAAACCAAATTAAAACCCCAAAAAAACCTTCCCCCCCCCCCCAAACCAAAACCCAAAAAAATTCCCCCTATTTTTTAAATTTCCCCAAAACCCCCAACCCAATTCTCTTTTTTCCAAAAATTAAAAACCCAATTCCCCCCCCCCCAAAAAAATTCCCCTTTTTTCCCCCCCACATTTAAAAAAAATAAAAAAATTTTTTTAAACCCCTAAAACCAAAAAAAAAACCCCAAAAAACAAACCCCCCACCCCAAAAAAAAAACTTTTAATAACTTTCCAAAAACCTTTTCCCCCCCTTTTCTTCCCCAAACCCCTTTTAAAAATTAAAAAACCCCCTTAACCCCTTTTCTTTTCCCCAAAAAATTTTTTCACCAAAAAAAAAATTTTAAATTTAACACTTTACCCAAAAATAATCAAAAAATTTTTAACCACCCCTTTTAAAAAAAAATCAAAATTAAAAATTCAATTATTTTTCAAAAAAATTTTTTTCCCATTAAATCCATTATCCTTTTCCCTATTCAAAAATAATTTTTCCCAAAAAAACAAACCCCCCCTTTAAAAAATCCAAAAAATTTTTAAAACCACAACAAAAATAAAAATTCCCCCTTAAAAATAAACCCCCAAAAAAATTTTTTTAATTTCCCCTTAAAAAAAAATTTAAACAAAAAAAATTAAATTTAAATAAATTTTTACCCTTTTCCCACTTAAATTTAAAACCCCTAAAAATTTCCTTAAAAAAAAAATTTTCCCCCCATTTTAATAAAACCTTTTTTTCCTTTCTTTTTTCCCCCCCCCCCCCCCCAAAAAAATTAATAAAACCTAAACATTCCCCTTTTAAACACTTTTAAAAATTTTCCCCCCCCCCCCTTTTTTTCAAAAAACCCAAAAACTCTATTTTTTCCCCAAAAAAAATTTTTTTCCCCCCAAAAAAAATTTATTTAACATTTTTCCCCCCCAAAACCCTAAAAACCCCCTTTTTACCCCCCAAAAACAAAAAAATTTTCCCCAACTTTAATTTACAAATCTTTTTTCCATCCCCAATTTTTAAAAAAAAAACCCCCCCCCAAAAACTCCCCCAAAAAAAAAACCTTTTTTTTTTAAAAATTTTTTCCAAAACACACCTTTAAAAAAAAAACCCCCCCCCCCCAAAAAAAAAATTTCCCCCCTTTTTTTTTTTTCCCCCCTAAAAACCCCCCAAAAACCCCACCCCATTTTAAAAATTTTATAAAAACCCCCCCCCAAAAAAACCCAAATCAAAAAATTTTTCCCCCCCCCCCCCCATTTCCCCCCCTCCCCAAAACCAATCACCCCCCAAAAAACCCCCCAAACAATATAAATATTTTCAAAAAAAAAAAAACCCCCAACTCACAAAAACCCCCTTCCCCCAAAAATCCCACCCTTTAAACTCCAACACTTCCCCCTCCCCCCAAAATAATCCCCCACAAAACCCACCCCCCCCAAAAAAATCCTTTAAACCCCCCAATTTAATTTTTTCTTTCCCCCACCCCTTTTTTTTCCCCTCAACCCCCCAACAAACTTACTTTTCCTCCAAAAAAAAAAGGGGTCAAAAATCCCCCCCCCCAAACTTTAATCCCCAAAAAAATCCAAAAATATTTCATTTTTTTCCACCCCCCCCAAAATTTTTTTTTTCCCCCAAAAAAAATTTAACCTTCAAATTCCAATTTTCCCCTTTTTTCCTCAATTTTTTTAAAAAAATTAAACACTTAAATTTACAAACCATATTCCTAAAATCATTCCTCCCATATTACCCATATTTTTCACCTCTATTCAAAAACCTTTTTACAAAATCCTTAAAATTTTTTTATTTTCAAACTTTTATATAAAAAAAACCCCCTTTTTTTTTTAAAAAAATTCCCCCAAAAAATTTTTCACCACCCCTTCCCCCAAATTTTTTTTAATTAAACCTTTCCTTTACCCTCCTTTCCCCCTTTTTTTCACCCCTCCCCCCTCTATTTCAAACTTTTTTTCCCCCAAACAACCCCAAAAACCTTAAACACCCCTAAACAAACAAACCACATTTCCATTTCCCCCCCACCTTTCCCATAAACCTAAAATTTAAAAACAACCTTTTTTTCCCCCCTCTATAAACATCAAAAACTTCTTCCCCAAACCCCTTAACCCTACATTCCCCCCCCTTTCCCCAAAAACCCCTTCCCCCCTCCCAAACCCATTTTAATCATCAAAATTCCACCCTCTCCATTCCCTTCCCCCTACCCCTTTAACAACTTTAAAAAACAACCCCCAATTACAACCCCCATTCCCCTTTTTCCTCCCCTCCCCTACTTTACATTAACCCCCCATTTTCCCCCCCCCAACCATTTTTTAAAAAATTTTTCTTTCCCAAACCCCCAAATTCTCATTTCCCCCCCAAAACCCCCCCCCCTAACACATTTTCTAAACCCCTCCAAAAAAAAACCCCCAATTTTTAAAATTTAACTAAAAAAATTTCCCCCCCCCCATCCCTATAAAACCCCCCCCTCCTATTTTCCCACAAAAAAATTTTAAAAAAACCTCATTCTTTTCCCCCAAACCCCAAAAACCCTTTCAACCCCCTCCCCTTTTCCCCCCAAACCCCAACCCCCCTTCCACCCCCTCAAACCCCCCCCCTTTTCCCCCTTCCCCCTTACATTTAATTTTTTCCCCAAACCTTTCCTCCCCTACCAAATCCCTTAATAATTTTTCCCCCCCAACATACCCCATTAAAAACCAAAACCTTTTTCTATATTACTAATTCAAAAACTTTTCAAATTTTTAAATTTTAAAAAAAAACATTAACCCCTTTACCCCTTTTTCCCCCTTTCCCCCTTTAAAACCATTTTTAAAAAAATAATTTTAAAAATTAAAATTTCTTTTTTTATAAAATTAAAAACCCCAAAAAAAAACCTTAAAAATTTTTCTTTTAAACTTTAAAACAATCATCACCAAATATTTTTTTAAAAAAAATCCCAAAATTTTACCCAAAATTTTAAAAATAAATCCCCCAACCCTTCAATTAAAATTAAAAAACCTTTCCCCTCAAAACCCAACTTAACCCCCCAACCCCCTTAATAAAATTCCCCAAACCCCCCACCCCCCAAACCATTTTTTTAATCCCCAAACCCTTTAAACCAAATTCCCCCCCCAAACCCTTTTCCTCAAAACTTTTCACCAACCCCTCCCCCCCCAACCATTAAAACCCCCCTCACCCCCAACCCCCAAACCCCCCCCCCCTACCTTAAAACCCCCCCCCTTTTAAAAACCCCCCCAAAACCCCCCTTTCCCCAAAAAAAAAAAAACCCAAAAAAAAACAACTACCCTTTCCAAAAACTCCCCTCTAACCCCCCTTTTTTCCCAAACCCCCCCCCCCCAAAAAAAAAAAAAACCCCCCCCCCCCCCCTTCTTTTCACCAAAAACCCCCCCCCCCCAAAAAAAATTCCCCCCCCTTTTTTTTTTAACCCTCCTTTAAAAAAAAACCCCCAAAAAAACCCCCAAAAAAACCCCCCTTCAAAAATATTTAAAAAAAAAAAAAAACCCAACCCCAAAACCCCCAAAACCCCCAACACAAAATTCCAACCCCAAAAAAAAAACCCCCCCCCCCCCCCAAAAAAAATTAAAAAAAACCCCCCCTTTTAAACCCCCCAAAAAAATAAAAATTTCATCCCCCCTTCCAAAACCCACCCCCCAAAAAAAAAAAATTTAAATTTTTCCAACCCCCCAAAAAACCCCCCCCTTTTTTTTTCAACATTTTCCCCCAAAAAATAATTCTTTCCACACCCCCCCCAAAACCAAAACCTTTTAAAACCCCCCCCCCAACCCAAATTCCCCCACCCCCCCAAAAAAACCCCCCCAACCAAAATTTTTTCAAAAACAAAAAAAAAAAAAAAAAAACCCCCCCCAAACCAAACCCTCAAACCCCCCACCCCCCCAAAAACCAAAAGGGGAAAGGCATTTGATATTAAAACCGCATTAACTCCCCAAAAAGTAGGTTACCCCCTTGAATCTGAGCATATGGGCTGGGGAAAAAAAAAACCCCAAAACATTTTAAAAACCCAAACACATAACAAAAAAAAGGGCCTCTCCCCCCCCAAAATTTTTTCAAATGTATTTTCCCCCAAAAATCACAGACAACAGGGGGTTTTTTTCCCCCCTTTTTGCAAGCCACCCCAAAAAAATGGGGTTATTTTACCCCTTAATAAAAAAACCCCTTGTACGCGACACGGGTTTTGGCTTGGAAAAAAAAAATTCCAAGAAGTTCTCATTACGGCATTGTGTTGTTTTTGTACCCCTGCCCTCAAAAAAAGCAACAAAGGTTTGTTTAAAGGTCCCAACCGCAACCCCCCATCCTACCCCCATCAAAAACCCCCTCCCAAAAAACGCAAAAATTTGGAAATGTATTAGGAAGAAAACTGCTTCCTTTCGGTGACAAATTTTTTGCAAAAAAACGGATGCGCCATGGGCCCAATGAAACCCCGAAATATGTGATATTACCTACATGATCTGAAAAAAAAAATCCTCAAAAAGTGATACATTTACCGGTGGGTTTTTAAGGACGTATTCTCGTCATCTATGACAGTACTTTTACAATTTAAAAAAAACTGATCCATACTATGAATAAAATGCACCCCCCCTCAAATTTACTTTTGAGGCATCTGTACTTTAAAAATACCCGGACCCCACGTATTAAGGGTAAAAGGTTCCCGGAAAATGGTATTTAGCACAAAGGTCTTCCAACCAAGGAAACCTCCAATACCCACACAAAAAAATACCCCCCCCCTGTGTTTAAGCATTCATATACGGAGAAACACTCGTATGAAGAAAAAACAATGGGGAAAGATGATTTTAGGACAAAGTGAATAATTTCTTGAAAACTAAAGAAAAGGGCATAGTAATCAGGGATAAAAAAAATACAAACAAAAGTATCTTTTGAAAAAACGCAACAAATTTAATTTAAAAAAAACATAAAAAAAAGGAAAAAAATGTTGGTTTCAGACCCCTAAATCTTTTCATAACAAGTGATTAAAAAGTGCAATCAAAAAATTTGGCCAAGATAAAAGGGATGAAAATCAGAAGATTTTCAAAATCCCCCTTTTTTTGCCCTTTAAAAAGACCCAAACTAGGGAAAAATAATCAGAGTAAACTAACCAAAGTTTTAACGATCCCCCCCCCCAAAAAGCTTCCCCCTTCCAACGCTCTGGTTTGGCGACAGCCCCCATGAGAAGCACTAGAAATCCCATCTCCTTATTAGGAAAAAATCAAAAAAACGGAATTTACTAAAATAAAAGTCCCCCAAAGGACTATCAGTTCGGTTAAATCGAACCGAGCCCATTAAACCAACCCCCGTTACTAAAGAAGAGAATATGATTTTAGAATAACCAAATTGCAAAATGTGAGTGCCCATCTGAGGGATGAAAAACATGTTTTGCTACCCAGAAATTCAGTTTATTACCCGTTATAACCATGATAAAAAGTCTTGTTTGTTCTGGAAAAATTATATACACTAAAAAAGTCAATAGGGGGCAAATATGTTTATAATACCCCACATGAACCCAATCCTTTTTAAAACTGTAAATCCCAATTTTACGGTTTTATGTTTTTAAGTCAACTAGTCTTGGAGGTCTTGAATTGGAAGGCCCCCATTTACCCTGTTTTTTATACCCGGTGAGCCATAACACTTTTAACCCTTTTTTGATCAAACGGGTATTGTGCCCAAAAATACTTCCCAATTTAATTGAAATGTTGTCTTTTTCTTGACCTAGCCTGTCAATCCTGACAAAAATTTTGGTTTTCTAAAGCAAAGAGGGCACAATTTTTTTCTTAAGTAGTTGATTTTGGAGTCAGCAGAATGTTAATTACACTTGACATTGTTTCGTCGTTGCACTCAAAATCATTTAAACGTGTAATTAGCGCTAATAAGGGCCTTCTTAATTACACTTGGCACCATTATTGACTTCTGAAGTACGGAAATCTTGGTCACTGGACCAGGGCATTTAAATTTAAATTTGCTTGCACTCAACATTTTCATAAAATCGACTTTTGGGTTGAGTTTAGGGGGCTCCCCCCTCCCAAAGCACCACTCGGTGCGCTTAAGAATTCACTTTTTAAGGTTCCCCCAGGGGTACTATACATCCCACACTTCAAACCTTTTGCACTAAATATTTTCAATAAACCCTGCTGGGCTCCCGGACTATAGCTAAAACCATAGAGCAAGGATACTAAAACCTCACCCCAGTCCCCGACTGACTCTAAAAAAAATAGCCACCGCATCAACACATAAGAACTAAAAGGGTATTATAAGAAATCCCTCATTTTGATATATTTTTTAGATAAAACCCGCAGTAGCACATGTAAATACTTTTTTTAATTGAAAACTCTGTGATATTTGAGTGAAGTAAACAATATATTCTTTTTTCACGTGAAAAAAATATTATGGTTCCAAAAACTTTAATTTTTAATAGAAAAACTCAATTTCCTTTTCTTTCGGCATAAAATACATTCTAATTTTAGTTCATTATATTTGATTATTTCAAAATGGATTTACTTCATACGAATTTTATCCACGAAATAACGATAAGAAACATTTGAAGGATAGTTCCTCACCAAATGTTACTTTACCTATAAAATACATAGTTAGGCATGCTGGCTACTTGCTTACCAGCAACAAAATAACGTCCTTCGACGTCGACTAGGACGTTATTTGAATGTTGGGAGAAAGTTTTTATTTAACGTCATACGGCGGATAAGTGTGGAGTTTTGTCAACTTCTAGATGACGTTGCTTATGACGTTTATAATAACGGTGTGACAACGTAAAATGCCACTAAAAAAGGGAATTTCTTGACGCAATTATATGATTTTTTCTGAAGTTTTTCGATCAAGTATAAATTGTTTATATTATATTTATAGTTTCATGAAAAATTAGTAATTGATACAACAATATAATCAATTAATTACTTTCAACAATGTAAACTTACTAGTAGGCCATTCGTTGCGGTTGCTGACTTCACTGTACCTGTATACTAAAATTATTGTACAAACATGTACTATATAAGTGCATACCAACTTCTTGCTTTGGCATTTTATGGGTGTGTATTTTTATACATTTTTTCCACTTTAATAATTTTTTTGAAAGTAAAAATTACATGTTTAGTTACTACTTAAGTTTGCTACTAAGTCCTTGATAGTTAAGCAATTACATGAATAAATGAGTACACCTAAATTTTAAAAAATTTGACAAATTTCTCGAAATTTGTTGTAAATATGTTACAAATTCTTAGCCAATCTACTAATTTGCAATGTGATATTACGTTGTCATAAAGTTCTCAATAACCTGACAAAACTACAAAAATTCAAGCAACGTTGCAAAAAACGTTAACGCGACTTTATTTAGAGGTTTTTAAGAAACATTGCCATAACGTTGTATTTATGTTTTCAAATAACGTGGGCAAAACCACAACCCTTTAGGTAACGTTATGAAAGAACATTCCCTGACGTTTGTATATGACGTCAAAAAACCAACGTTTGGGAAAAAGTCGTATCTGCGTTACCAGTAACGTGACAGAAAAAAATAAAAATTTA
>JASTWB010000545.1:0-14343 GCA_032158295.1 Pycnopodia helianthoides | reverse complement strand
TATAATTTCAAAATCTGTTGGAGTTAAGTAACCAAGTGTAGAAAAAACTTGAATTGGTCAGTAGTGGTCACTGATCTCTGGTCAGTCCCTCCTGCTACCAATTACCCACTTGTCACTTGTGTGCACAAACCATTTCTACCTTGACTTGCCACAGTCCTAAAAAAAAATACACTTACAAAATCTGTGTCTGCAGTTTCTTCCCAGAACATAATTATTTGCAAACTTTTTATATGTGTTCTTCTGAATTGTCTTTGTCCAGTAGGCACAGCTTTTTCTCAAATGGTTGTGCTGTCTGTGTCGCCTCTACATCCATGGCTCATGAAAAGGTACAGTTGAGTATTATTAAACGTGTAATACAGGTAGCTCTGGTAGAAGAGACAGTTTGTGACCTAAATCAAAAGTTCAGTTTTCGGGAAGTTTCTTCTTCCCCATATCGTTTCTGACTGTAGTCAGCTTGAAAAGCCCTATGGAATTTGCCCCTTGTTCCAGGACTTGAACTTGGTTGGGAAATCCACAAGAATAGAGGGCTTGCATGTTGCCTACAATATGCAGTAACCACTAGTATGACCAGAATTTCTGTTACAAGACCAGAATCAAAGAGAGAAATCCATTATCTACACAGTTTAACATGTAAACTGTTTTTATCTGAACAAGCACTGACGCAAAAGTGATTTCATTTCTTTTATGAGGTGGGTAGTTTCAAAAACAGAGTTGGAAGATATTTAGCAGATTGACTCAAAGTTAATATTGGATTTTATATCTTTCTTCCTCAAGTAACTACTTCGTGATGTACATTACATGTATTTTTCGGGTCTGCGTTCCAACTCAAAATGATGGCCTTTGCTCCTGCAGGGTTATGATGTTGCTTGCCACTCGTCAGAATTTAGTGTGTGAGGGCTGAATTTAATTTCTGATCAGACACTTTGGTCTGTGTCTAGCTGTTTGCTGGAGGTGATTTTACCCCGCAAACCAGCTCATGTACACTGCCAAAGAACTGTTTTTTGCCATCCTTAGAGCAGCCAACTCTCCCTGTTTCTGCGAAAATAAATCCATCTCTCCATGTTCAGATAAACAAATTTGAAAATCTCCCCAATTATTTTAGGTTTTCCCCATGTTCTTCATAACGCCCAGATTGTTGTAGGAATTTTCCTTGACTGCAAGATGAAAATGTTGGCAGCTTGACCTCAGAGTGGTCTTTTGCATATAAGATCTTCTCTTGAAATCGTACACTTTCTAACTTAACTGTTGAAGCTTGTTAAACCCTGTCAATATTTGAAGTTGTTGATACTTTCCTTATTGAATCAAGTTTTATATCAGTGGGACTTTGTTTGAATTTTTTATTGCACCTGAGAAAGTACAGGCTCTTTGAGTTATTGACCTTCACTTATAGTTTGGAGACTTTCAGATCATAACATATGCGCCGCAGGCTGATGGAACCACATTTAAAGTGTCTTTTTGTGTTGTTATGATAACAAGCCCAGTCTGTTCTGTGAGGTTTGCATCACTGGACCGCTAGGCCACAACACGCCACTAATTATTGTAGAACAGGACAAGGGATGATTGCATAGTCAGATTATGGGTCAGGCTCAATCCAGATTGGATTTCGAGCAGCAGAGGCAAACTTATAATTTCAAAATCTGTTGGAGTTAAGTAACCAAGTGTAGAAAAAACTTGAATTGGTCAGTAGTGGTCACTGATCTCTGGTCAGTCCCTCCTGCTACCAATTACCCACTTGTCACTTGTGTGCACAAACCATTTTACCTTGACTTGCCACAGTCCTAAAAAAAAAATACACTTACAAAATCTGTGTCTGCAGTTTCTTCCCAGAACATAATTATTTGCAAACTTTTTATATGTGTTCTTCTGAATTGTCTTTGTCCAGTAGGCACAGCTTTTTCTCAAATGTTTGTGCTGTCTGTGTCGCCTCTACATCCCATGGCTCATGAAAAGGTACAGTTGAGTATTATTAAACGTGTAATACAGGTAGCTCTGGTAGAAGAGACAGTTTGTGACCTAAATCAAAAGTTCAGTTTTCGGGAAGTTTCTTCTTCCCCATATCGTTTCTGACGGTAGTCAGCTTGAAAAGCCCTATGGAATTTGCCCCTTGTTCCAGGGCTTGAATTCGTTGGGAAATCCACAGAATGCAGGGCTTGCATGTTGCCTACAATATGCAGTAACCACTAGTAAGACCAGAATTTCTGTTACAAGACCAGAATCAAAGAGAGAAATCCATTATCTACACAGTTTAACATGTAAACTGTTTTTATCTGAACAAGCACTGACGCAAAAGTGATTTCATTTCTTTTATGGGGTGGGTAGTTCAAAAACAGAGTTGGAAGATATTTAGCAGATTGAGTCAAAGTTAACATTGGATTTTATATCTTTCTTCCTCAAGTAACTACTTCGTGATGTACATTACATGTATTTTTCGGGTCTGCGTTCCAATCAAAATGATGGCCTTTGCTCCTGCAGGGTTATGATGTTGCTTGCCACTCGTCAGAATTTAGTGTGTGAGGGCTGAATTTAATTTCTGATCAGACACTTTGGTCTGTGTCTAGCTGTTTGCTGGAGGTGATTTTACCCCGCAAACCAGCTCATTTACACTGCCAAAGAACTGTTTTTTTGCCATCCTTAGAGCAGCCAACTCTCCCTGTTTCTGCGAAAATAAATCCATCTTTCCATGTTCAGATAAACAAATTTGAAAATCTCCCCAATTATTTAGGTTTTCCCCCATGTTCTTCATAACGCCCAATTTATTGTAGAAATCCTTGACTGCAAGATGAAAATGTTGGCAGCTTGACCTTAGAGTGGTCTTTTGCATATAAGATCTTCTCTTGAAATCGTACACTTTCTAACTTAACTGTTGAAGCTTGTTAAACCCTGTCAATATTTGAAGTTGTTGATACTTTCCTTATTGAATCAATTTTATATCAGTGGGATTTTGTTTGAATTTTTTATTGCACCTGAGAAAGTACAGGCTCTTTGAGTATTGACCTTCACTTATAGTTTGGAGACTTTCAGATCATAACATATGCGCCGCAGGCTGATGGAACCACATTTAAAGTGTCTTTTTGTGTTGTTATGATAACAAGCCCAGTCTGTTCTGTGAGGTTTGCATCACTGGACCGCTAGGCCACAACACGCCACTAATTATTGTAGAACAGGACAAGGGATGATTGCATAGTCAGATTATGGGTCAGGCTCAATCCAGATTGGATTTCGAGCAGCAGAGGCAAACTTATAATTTCAAAATCTGTTGGAGTTAAGTAACCAAGTGTAGAAAAAACTTGAATTGGTCAGTAGTGGTCACTGATCTCTGGTCAGTCCCTCCTGCTACCAATTACCCACTTGTCACTTGTGTGCACAAACCATTCTACCTTGACTTGCCACAGTCCTAAAAAAAAAATACACTTACAAAATCTGTGTCTGCAGTTTCTTCCCAGAACATAATTATTTGCAAACTTTTTATATGTGTTCTTCTGAATTGTCTTTGTCCAGTAGGCACAGCTTTTTCCTCAAATGGTTGTGCTGTCTGTGTCGCCTCTACATCCCATGGCTCATGAAAAGGTACAGTTGAGTATTATTAAACGTGTAATACAGGTAGCTCTGGTAGAAGAGACAGTTTGTGACCTAAATCAAAAGTTCAGTTTTCGGGAAGTTTCTTCTTCCCCATATCGTTTCTGACTGTAGTCAGCTTGAAAAGCCCTATGGAATTTGCCCCTTGTTCCAGGACTTGAACTTGGTTGGGAAATCCACAAGAATAGAGGGCTTGCATGTTGCCTACAATATGCAGTAACCACTAGTATGACCAGAATTTCTGTTACAAGACCAGAATCAAAGAGAGAAATCCATTATCTACACAGTTTAACATGTAAACTGTTTTTATCTGAACAAGCACTGACGCAAAAGTGATTTCATTTCTTTTATGAGGTGGGTAGTTCAAAAACAGAGTTGGAAGATATTTAGCAGATTGACTCAAAGTTAATATTGGATTTTATATCTTTCTTCCTCAAGTAACTACTTCGTGATGTACATTACATGTATTTTTCGGGTCTGCGTTCCAACTCAAAATGATGGCCTTTGCTCCTGCAGGGTTATGATGTTGCTTGCCACTCGTCAGAATTTAGTGTGTGAGGGCTGAATTTAATTTCTGATCAGACACTTTGGTCTGTGTCTAGCTGTTTGCTGGAGGTGATTTTACCCCGCAAACCAGCTCATGTACACTGCCAAAGAACTGTTTTTTGCCATCCTTAGAGCAGCCAACTCTCCCTGTTTCTGCGAAAATAAATCCATCTCTCCATGTTCAGATAAACAAATTTGAAAATCTCCCCAATTATTTTAGGTTTTCCCCCATGTTCTTCATAACGCCCAGATTGTTGTAGGAATTTTCCTTGACTGCTAGATGAAAATGTTGGCAGCTTGACAGCAGAGTGGTCTTTTGCATATAAGATCTTCTCTTGAAATCGTACACTTTCTAACTTAACTGTTGAAGCTTGTTAAACCCTGTCAATATTTGAAGTTGTTGATACTTTCCTTATTGAATCAAGTTTTATATCAGTGGGACTTTGTTTGAATTTTTTATTGCACCTGAGAAAGTACAGGCTCTTTGAGTTATTGACCTTCACTTATAGTTTGGAGACTTTCAGATCATAACATATGCGCCGCAGGCTGATGGAACCACATTTAAAGTGTCTTTTTGTGTTGTTATGATAACAAGCCCAGTCTGTTCTGTGAGGTTTGCATCACTGGACCGCTAGGCCACAACACGCCACTAATTATTGTAGAACAGGACAAGGGATGATTGCATAGTCAGATTATGGGTCAGGCTCAATCCAGATTGGGTTTCGAGCAGCAGAGGCAAACTTATAATTTCAAAATCTGTTGGAGTTAAGTAACCAAGTGTAGAAAAAACTTGAATTGGTCAGTAGTGGCCACTGATCTCTGGTCAGTCCCTCCTGCTACCAATTACCCACTTGTCACTTGTGTGCACAAACCATTTTACCTTGACTTGCCACAGTCCTAAAAAAAAAATACACTTACAAAATCTGTGTCTGCAGTTTCTTCCCAGAACATAATTATTTGCAAACTTTTTATATGTGTTCTTCTGAATTGTCTTTGTCCAGTAGGCACAGCTTTTTCTTCAAATGTTTGTGCTGTATGTGTCGCCTCTACATCCCATGGCTCATGAAAAGGTACAGTTGAGTATTATTAAACGTGTAATACAGGTAGCTCTGGTAGAAGAGACAGTTTGTGACCTAAATCAAAAGTTCAGTTTTCGGGAAGTTTCTTCTTCCCCATATCGTTTCTGACGGTAGTCAGCTTGAAAAGCCCTATGGAATTTGCCCCTTGTTCCAGGGCTTGAATTTCGTTGGGAAATCCACAGGAATGCAGGGCTTGCATGTTGCCTACAATATGCAGTAACCACTAGTAAGACCAGAATTTCTGTTACAAGACCAGAATCAAAGAGAGAAATCCATTATCTACACAGTTTAACATGTAAACTGTTTTTATCTGAACAAGCACTGACGCAAAAGTGATTTCATTTCTTTTATGGGGTGGGTAGTTCAAAAACAGAGTTGGAAGATATTTAGCAGATTGAGTCAAAGTTAACATTGGATTTTATATCTTTCTTCCTCAAGTAACTACTTCGTGATGTACATTACATGTATTTTTCGGGTCTGCGTTCCAAGTCAAAATGATGGCCTTTGCTCCTGCAGGGTTATGATGTTGCTTGCCACTCGTCAGAATTTAGTGTGTGAGGGCTGAATTTAATTTCTGATCAGACACTTTGGTCTGTGTCTAGCTGTTTGCTGGAGGTGATTTTACCCCGCAAACCAGCTCATTTACACTGCCAAAGAACTGTTTTTTTGCCATCCTTAGAGCAGCCAACTCTCCCTGTTTCTGCGAAAATAAATCCATCTTTCCATGTTCAGATAAACAAATTTGAAAATCTCCCCAATTAATTTAGGTTTTCCCCCATGTTCTTCATAACGCCCAATTTATTGTAGAAAAATCCTTGACTGCAAGATGAAAATGTTGGCAGCTTGACCTTAGAGTGGTCTTTTGCATATAAGATCTTCTCTTGAAATCGTACACTTTCTAACTTAACTGTTGAAGCTTGTTTAACCCTATCAATATTTGAAGTTGTTGATATTTTCCTTATTGAATCAAGTTTTATATCAGTGGGATTTTGTTTGAATTTTTTATTGCACCTGAGAAAGTACAGGCTCTTTGAGTTATTGACCTTCACTTATAGTTTGGAGACTTTCAGATCATAACATATGCGCCGCAGGCTGATGGAACCACATTTAAAGTGTCCTTTTGTGTTATTTTAATAACAATCCCAGTCTGTTCTTTGAGGTTTGCATCACTGGACCGCTAATTATTGTAGCACAGAACAAGGGATAAATGCATAGTCAGATTATGGGTCAGGCTAAATCCAGATTGGATTTCGAGCAGCAGAGGCAAACTTATAATATCAAAATCCATTGGAGTTAAGTGACCAAGTGTAGAAAAAAAACTTGATTTGGTCAGTCGTAGTCACTGATCTCTGGCCAGTCCCTCTTGCTACCAATTACCCTCCTGTCACTTGTGTGCATAAACCAATTTATCTTGACTTGCCACAGTCCTTAACAAAAAAGTTACACTTACAAAATCTGTGTCTGCAGTTTCTTCCCAGAATATAATTACTTCCAAACTTTTTATATGTGTCCTTCTTAATTGTCTTTTTCCATTAGGCTCAGCTTTGTCTTCATGAGTGTGTGCTGTCTGTGTCGCCTCTACATCCCATGGCTCGTAAAAAGGTACAGTTGAGTATTATTAAAGGTATTATACAGGACTGGTAGATCTGACAAAAAAGTCTCAGACACCGTTTTTGTTTTGTGTGATCATCCATAAAAAAAAATAAACCTGAAAAACGTGGGGCTCAATCTGTTAGGTCAGGAGAAGAAAGTGAAAAATCTCGTCAATTTTCAGCATGTAATTACCTTGTCCTTAATTTGGTTGTAACAACCCCTTTCCAGATTGGAGTTTGGAGAATGGAGGTTGGAGTTTGGGGTTTGGAGTTTGTAGTTCGCAGTTGTAGTCGGCAGTTTTTAGTTTCTACTTCAACCAAAAGCCTGCCTACACTACCTCTCCTCCAAGCAGACTGCGGATGTCAGATCCTCTTTACTCCTCCACCAGATTCTGCGCTTCTTGTCATTCATGAGCCTGTGATACATTATACTGACTGAGAGCGACATTATTTTGAGGTACTTTTTATCAAGTTACTGTTAATGTAAATTTGTTATATATTTGAATGTACAGACTAGTGATTTTTTGCACAGAGTGGAGGCTTCTGTGACTCATATTGGTCAATAGACTTACCAGGTCATCCAATGTCTTAAAGATGTGTGCATGCTCAGTACTTTTTCCAAAGTGGAAAATATTCCACTATGTTTGCTGCCACCTAGAGTTCCACTGATATAAACTGGATATAAATCCCCAGCAAACAAAATAACGTCCCTTCGACATTGCTAGGACGTTATTCAAATGTTGGGAGAACGTTTTTATTTAACGTCATACGGACGGATAAGTGTAGAGTTTTGTCAACGTCTAGATGACGTTGCGTTATGATGTTTTATAATAACGTTGTGACAACGTAAGAAATGCACAAGGTAATTTCTTGATGCAATTATATGATTTCTTTCTGAAGTTTTTCGATCAACTATAAATTGTTCATATTATATATATAGTTTCATGAATATTAGCAATTGATACAACAATATAATCAATTAATTACTTTCAACAATGTAAACTTACCAGTAGGCCATTACTACTTGTTGCGGTTGCCTAACTTCACTGTACCTGTATACTATTGTACAGCATGTACTATATAAGTGCATACCAACTTGTTGCTTTGGCAATCATGGGTGTGTATTTTTACTACAGTTTTTCCACTTTAATAATATTTTTTGAAAGTAAAATTACATGTTTAGTTACTACATTAAATTTGCCACTAAGTCCTCTGATAGTTTAGACAAATACATGAAGAAATGAGTACACCTAATTCAAAAAATTGTCAAATTTCTCGAAATTTGTTGTAAATATGTTACAACTTCTTAGCCAAAATCTACTAATTTGCATATGTGATATTACGTTGTCATAATGTTCCCAAGTAACCTGACAAAACTACAACATTCAAGCAACGTTGTAAAAAAACGTTAACGCGACTTTATTTAGAGGTTTTTAAGAAACATTGCCATAACGTTGTATTTATGTTTTAAAATAGTGTGACAAAACCACAACCTTCAGGTAACGTTATGAAAGAACATTCACCTAACGATTGTATATGACGTCAAAAACCAACATTGAAAACGTCGTTTCTGCATTACCAAGTAACTTGACAGAACAATAACATTCAGAAAACGTTGCAAAATAATATTCACAAGACGTTTTTATACGGTTTTTAGGATATTAAGTAACAAGACCAAACCGCAACCTTTTTGCAACGTTGCAGGTTAGTTGTGTTTTAGTTGGGAATTAACATTACCAAAACACAACTTCACAGTAATGTTATGATGACGTTACGTGTTAGCTGGGGATCTTCCCTTTATAATTCTATTGGTTTTCGGAAGAGTATTTTCATTCCCACTTGATGGTATCTTTCAGTGCTGAAGAGGTAAACCAACAAAAATGACCTCCCAGGTATAGCTTTTGGCCATAGGCAAACAATGATTAATGGAAACACGCAGATTTGTACACATGGATAACTAGCCGAGGGCGCCCTACTTGACTGATGTCTTGTGCATGAGGTTTATATCAAGAAAAACAAACCCTTCAGGAATAGAGCTGATTGCGTAGAAATCTCAATTAGCACACAGAATTGCTGAGGTGTTTGGGGGTGTGTTTTTGTCAAAATAAGTTTTGGTGTTAGGTTACCAATCAATGTACCACATTATGTTTAATGAAGTGACTGGTAATTTCTGATTGCAGCAAGGTCCTGACTGCTGACAGAGAAGACCGTAGTCTGTCAACTTTCCGTTGGACTATCCACCAGATGCTGAGTGTCAGACGCTGATACACTCGCAACCAGACGTCGGGGTTCAGATTGTTTTCAGCGAGTTTGTGTTGGAGAAATTTGGTGGGAAGCTGCACAACTGACCGCCTCAAGGTCAGAATCTAACTTCTTAAGATTAGCAACTTGTGAGATTTTTTTCGAACATTTCTAATTGATTTTAATCGGCTGATTCCTTTTTTGTGTTTAGGTTCAAGAGAACAATCTCTCAGAACCTGCCAACACCTTTTTGGTTCATAAAAGCAATTTTCAATAAATTTGCTTTAGAGACAATCTCACAATGCTGAAATGATCTCAGATTTTTAATAATAAAAAAAAATGTTGACCATCCTTTGGCAAAGCCATTAGTCAGTGTGACAATTTTCACTTTTTTCACTTATTAAAGAATGATTTTTCAAGGATCTTCACATACATGTTTTTGAGATTTCTTGATTTGATTGTCTCATTTACAGCTGAGTGATTTGACGAGAGAGATTTGATGAGAGAACAGAACGTCACCCTGTGCAGCCAGCTTAGCCCATTCGTCTGGTCACCCAAGGGCGCCCTGCTTGACTGATGTCATGTGCATGAGGTATGTATCAAGAAACAAACTTATCAAGAATGGAGCTGATTGCGTAGAAATCTCAATAAGCACACAGAATTGCTGAGGTGTTTGGGGGGTGTGTTTTTGTCAAAATAAGTTTTGGTGTTAGGTTACCAATCAATGTACCACATTATGTTTAATGAAGTGACTGGTAATTTTTGATTGCAGCAAAATCCTGACTGCTGACAGAGAAGACCGTTGTCTGTCAACTTTCCGTTGGACTATCCACCAGATGCTGAGTGTCAGACGCTGATACACTCGCAACCAGATTCGGGGTTCAGATTGTTTTCAGCGAGTTTGTGTTGGAGAAATTTGGTGGGAAGCTGCACAACTGACCGCCTCAAGGTCAGAATCTAACTTCTTAAGATTAGCAACTTGTGAGATTTTTTTCAAACATTTCTAATTGATTTTAATCGGCTGATTCCTTTTTTGTGTTTAGGCTCAAGAGAACAATCTCTCAGAACCTGCCAACACTTTTTTGGTTCATAAAAGCCATTTTTAATAAATTTGTTTTAGAGACAATCTCACAATGCTGAAATGATCTCAGATTTTTAATAATAAAAAAAAATGTTGACCATCCTTTGGCAAAGCCATTAGTCAGTGTGACAATTTTCACTTTTTTCACTTATTAAAGAATAATTTTTCAAGGATCTTCACATACATGTTTTTGAGATTTCTTGATTTGATTGTCTCATTTACAGCTGAGTGGTTTGACAAGAGAACAGAACGTCACCCTGTGCAGCCAGCTTAGCCCATTCGTCTGGTCACCCAAGGGCGCCCTGCTTGACTGATATCATGTGCATGAGGTATGTATCAAGAAACAAACTTATCAAGAATGGAGCTGATTGGGTAGAAATCTCAATTAGCACACAGAATTGCTGAGGTGTTTGGGGGGTGTGTTTTTGTCAAAATAAGTTTTGGTGTTAGGTTACCAATCAATGTACCACATTATGTTTAATGAAATGACTGGTAATTTCTGATTGCAGCAAAATCCTGACTGCTGACAGAGAAGACCGTAGTCTGTCAACTTTCCGTTGGACTATCCACCAGATGCTGAGTGTCAGACGCTGATACACTCGCAACCAGACGTCGGGGTTCAGATTGTTTTCAGCGAGTTTGTGTTGGAGAAATTTGGTGGGAAGCTGCACAACTGACCGCCTCAAGGTCAGAATCTAACTTCTTAAGATTAGCAACTTGTGAGATTTTTTTCAAACATTTCTAATTGATTTTAATCGGCTGATTCCTTTTTTGTGTTTAGGTTCAAGAGAACAATCTCTCAGAACCTGCCAACACTTTTTTGGTTCATAAAAGCCATTTTCAATAAATTTGTTTTAGAGACAATCTCACAATGCTGAAATGATCTCAGATTTTTAATAATAAAAAAAAATGTTGACCATCCTTTGGCAAAGCCATTAGTCAGTGTGACAATTTTCACTTTTTTCACTTATTAAAGAATAATTTTTCAAGGATCTTCACATACATGTTTTTGAGGTTTCTTGATTTGATTGTCTCATTTACAGCTGAGTGATTTGACGAGAGAACAGAACGTCACCCTGTGCAGCCAGCTTAGCCCATTCGTCTGGTCACCCAAGGGCGCCCTGCTTGACTGATGTCATGTGCATGAGGTATGTATCAAGAAACAAACTTATCAAGAATGGAGCTGATTGCGTAGAATCCTCAATTAGCACACAGAATTGCTGAGGTGTTTGGGGGGTGTGTTTTTGTCAAAATAAGTTTTGGTGTTAGGTTACCAATCAATGTACCACATTATGTTTAATGAAGTGACTGGTAATTTCTGATTGCAGCAAAATCCTGACTGCTGACAGAGAAGACCGTAGTCTGTCAACTTTCCGTTGGACTCATCCACCAGATGCTGAGTGTCAGACGCTGATACACTCGCAACCAGACGTCGGGGTTCAGATTGTTTTCAGCGAGTTTGTGTTGGAGAAATTTGGTGGGAAGCTGCACAACTGACCGCCTCAAGGTCAGAATCTAACTTCTTAAGATTAGCAACTTGTGAGATTTTTTTCAAACATTTCTAATTGATTTTAATCGGCTGATTCCTTTTTTGTGTTTAGGTTCAAGAGAACAATCTCTCAGAACCTGCCAACACTTTTTTGGTTCATAAAAGCAATTTTTCAATAAATTTGCTTTTAGAGACAATCTCACAATGCTGAAATGATCTCAGATTTTTAATAATAAAAAAAAATGTTGACCATCCTTTGGCAAAGCCATTAGTCAGTGTGACAATTTTCATTTTTTTCACTTATTAAAGAATGATTTTTCAAGGATCTTCACATACATGTTTATGAGATTTCTTGATTTGATTGTCTCATTTACAGCTGAGTGATTTGACGAGAGAGATTTGATGAGAGAACAGAACGTCACCCTGTGCAGCCAGCTTAGCCCATTCGTCTGGTCACCCAAGGGCGCCCTGCTTGACTGATGTCATGTGCATGAGGTATGTATCAAGAAACAAACTTATCAAGAATGGAGCTGATTGCGTAGAAATCTCAATAAGCACACAGAATTGCTGAGGTGTTTGGGGGGTGTGTTTTTGTCAAAATAAGTTTTGGTGTTAGGTTACCAATCAATGTACCACATTATGTTTAATGAAGTGACTGGTAATTTTTTTTGCAGCAAAATCCTGACTGCTGACAGAGAAGACCGTTGTCTGTCAACTTTCCGTTGGACTATCCACCAGATGCTGAGTGTCAGACGCTGATACACTCGCAACCAGATTCGGGGTTCAGATTGTTTTCAGCGAGTTTGTGTTGGAGAAATTTGGTGGGAAGCTGCACAACTGACCGCCTCAAGGTCAGAATCTAACTTCTTAAGATTAGCAACTTGTGAGATTTTTTTCAAACATTTCTAATTGATTTTAATCGGCTGATTCCTTTTTTGTGTTTAGGCTCAAGAGAACAATCTCTCAGAACCTGCCAACACTTTTTTGGTTCATAAAAGCCATTTTTAATAAATTTGTTTTAGAGACAATCTCACAATGCTGAAATGATCTCAGATTTTTAATAATAAAAAAAAATGTTGACCATCCTTTGGCAAAGCCATTAGTCAGTGTGACAATTTTCACTTTTTTCACTTATTAAAGAATAATTTTTCAAGGATCTTCACATACATGTTTTTGAGGTTTCTTGATTTGATTGTCTCATTTACAGCTGAGTGATTTGACGAGAGAACAGAACGTCACCCTGTGCAGCCAGCTTAGCCCATTCGTCTGGTCACCCAAGGGCGCCCTGCTTGACTGATGTCATGTGCATGAGGTATGTATCAAGAAACAAACTTATCAAGAATGGAGCTGATTGCGTAGAATCCTCAATTAGCACACAGAATTGCTGAGGTGTTTGGGGGGTGTGTTTTTGTCAAAATAAGTTTTGGTGTTAGGTTACCAATCAATGTACCACATTATGTTTAATGAAGTGACTGGTAATTTTTGATTGCAGCAAAATCCTGACTGCTGACAGAGAAGACCGTTGTCTGTCAACTTTCCGTTGGACTATCCACCAGATGCTGAGTGTCAGACGCTGATACACTCGCAACCAGATTCGGGGTTCAGATTGTTTTCAGCGAGTTTGTATTGAGAAATTTGGTGGGAAGCTTCACAACTGACCGCCTCAAGGTCAGAATCTAACTTCTTAAGATTAGCAACTTGTGAGATTTTTTTCAAACATTTCTAATTGATTTTAATCGGCTGATTCCTTTTTTGTGTTTAGGCTCAAGAGAACAATCTCTCAGAACCTGCCAACACTTTTTTGGTTCATAAAAGCCATTTTTAATAAATTTGTTTTAGAGACAATCTCACAATGCTGAAATGATCTCAGATTTTTAATAATAAAAAAAAATGTTGACCATCCTTTGGCAAAGCCATTAGTCAGTGTGACAATTTTCACTTTTTTCACTTATTAAAGAATAATTTTTCAAGGATCTTCACATACATGTTTTTGAGATTTCTTGATTTGATTGTCTAATTTACAGCTGAGTGGTTTGACGAGAGAACGGAACGTCACCCTGTGCAGCCAGCTTAGCCCATTCGTCTGGTCACCCAAGGGCGCCCTGCTTGACTGATATCATGTGCATGAGGTATGTATCAAGAAACAAACTTATCAAGAATGGAGCTGATTGGGTAGAAATCTCAATTAGCACACAGAATTGCTGAGGTGTTTGGGGGGTGTGTTTTTGTCAAAATAAGTTTTGGTGTTAGGTTACCAATCAATGTACCACATTATGTTTAATGAAATGACTGGTAATTTCTGATTGCAGCAAAATCCTGACTGCTGACAGAGAAGACCGTAGTCTGTCAACTTTCCGTTGGACTATCCACCAGATGCTGAGTGTCAGACGCTGATACACTCGCAACCAGACGTCGGGGTTCAGATTGTTTTCAGCGAGTTTGTGTTGGAGAAATTTGGTGGGAAGCTGCACAACTGACCGCCTCAAGGTCAGAATCTAACTTCTTAAGATTAGCAACTTGTGAGATTTTTTTCAAACATTTCTAATTGATTTTAATCGGCTGATTCCTTTTTTGTGTTTAGGTTCAAGAGAACAATCTCTCAGAACCTGCCAACACTTTTTTGGTTCATAAAAGCCTTTTTCAATAAATTCGTTTTAGAGACAATCTCACAATGCTGAAATGATCTCAGATTTTTAATAATAAAAAAAAAATGTTGACCATCCTTTGGCAAAGCCATTA
>JASTWB010000544.1:0-14367 GCA_032158295.1 Pycnopodia helianthoides | reverse complement strand
CATTCCACGTGTATGTTGCCAGTTCAAGTTATAAACACTTCATGTTTAAAACAGACTATTGGCATGTAATACCAAAATTGTAACTCAATGAATAAAAAAAAATCACATGCAGCACATGTCCCCTCGAGGCATTCGTAACGAAATCGTGACCGTTAACTTGGCATAGCGCCCTCGCCCGGCTGTGTTTTCCCCGCTTGAGCCATTGTTCTTTTCAGCACGCTGCTTTTAAAAATTTGATGGAATCCCACAGGGAACAATGTTTTTTTTAATGAAAAAATAGGTTGTTTTTTCACGATTTGCGGAAGTCATGATGCATAAAATGGTTTGTACCGTGTATTGTTAGCAGTTCAAGCTCATTATTTTCAGTGAATGTGCTCAAGTTTACCTGGGACAAATGAAATAGTTATTATGGTGAATGTATTATGTTACAGAACTGTTGTTATGGCTTTGCTGCCCCTGCCAACCCAATTTGTTTTTCTCGTATAATTAATTTGTTTTGTCAACAAACTTATCTCACGGGTATTTCACCATTTTCTTGAGAGCACAAAGTAATTTATAAGGGGGAAATGAGCATCCTAGACTGTGACCACAAATTCCTAGCTTTGGCATTGATAGCATGACACAACTCAAGGCCTGATGTCACTTCGAGGCCTTCGTAACGAAATCGTGTACCGTTAAATTGGCATAGCACTCTCTCTCGGCTCTGTTTTTCTCATTTTAGCCATTGTTCTATACAGCCCACTGCCTACATAAAATGTATGGAACCAACAAGGACCAATGTGATTTTGAATTGAAATGACCAGGTTTTTTTCGATTTACAGAAATTAGTGCTAATAGGTTTGTACCATGTATCGCTGCCAGTTTAAGCCCATTACTTCCAGTAAATGTAATCCAGTTTACCTTGGACAAGATGAAATAGTATATGCTAGGCAACCTGTGCATTTAGTAGCAACAAAGGGCCGAGCACAAAGGATGTTAGGCGATACACTTGCGGTACACCATCTTGTTGTACTATTTTTCACCCTCTGGACATAAGGCATTCCAGCTTAAACCATGCGACCATCATGCATGTTGCAGTTCTTACCGTGTAATGTTGCCAGTTCAAGTTTCAACACTTCATGTTTAAACGACTTTTGGCATGTATACCAAATTTTAACTCAATAATAAAAAAATCACATGCACGCACATTCCCTCGAGCATTCGTAAAATGGTGACCGTTATTGGCATGCGCTGCCCGGCTGGTTTCCCCCTTAGCATTGTTCTTTTCAGCCGTGCTTTAAAAATTTGATGGAATCCCACAGGGACAATGTGATTTTAAAATGAAATGATAGTTGTGTTTTTTACGATTTGCGGAAGTCATGATGATATAAAATGGTTTGTACCGTGAATTGTTGGCAGTTCAAGCTCATTATTTTCAGTAAATGTGCTCAAGTTTACTTGGACAAATGAAATAGTATTTTGTTTGTATTATGTTACAGAACTTTGTTATGGCTTTGCTGCCCCTGCCAACCCCACTTTTGTTCTTTGTATAATTAATTTGTTCTGTCAACAAACTTATCTCACGGTATTTCACCATTTTCTTGAGAGCACAAACTAATTTATGAGGGGGAAATGAGCATCCTAGACTGTGACCACCAATTCCTAACTTTGGCATGATAGCATGACACATACTCTAGGCCTGATGTCCTTCGAGGCCTTCGTAACGAAATCGTGACCGTTATTTGGCATAGCACCTCCTCGGCTCTGTTTTCCTATTTTAGCATTGTTTATACAGCCACTGTACATAAATGTATGGAACCCACAAGGACCATGTGATTTGAATTGAAATGACCAGGTTTTTTTGCGATTTACAGAAATCATAGTGCATATTGGTTTGTACCATGTATCGTTGCCAGTTTAAGCTCATTGATTCAGTAAATGTATCCAGTTTACCTTGGACAAGATGAAATAGTTATATGACTAGGCAACCTACGCACATGTCCCTCGAGGATTCGTACGAATCGTGACGTTAACTTGCTAGCGCCCTCGCCGGCTGTGTTTTCCCCTTGGCCATTGTTTTTCAGCACGTGCTTTTAAAATTTATGAATCCAGGGACAATGTTTTTTTTTAATAAAAAAAATGTTTTTTTCACGATTTGCGGAAGTCATGATGCATAAAATGGTTTGTACCGTGTTTGTTAGCAGTTCAAGCTCATTTTTTCAGGATTGCTCAAGTTTACTGGAAATGAAATAGTTTTTTTGTGTTATTATGTTACAGAATGTGTTTGGCTTTGCTGCCCTGCCAACCATTTGTTTCTGTATAATATTGTTTGTCAACAAACTTATTCAGGTATTTCACCATTTTTTGAGAGCAAAAGTAATTATAGGGGGAATGCATCTGATGTGACCACCAATTTCCTATTTGCATGATAGCATGACACAACTCAAGGCTGATGTCCTTCGGGCCTTCGTAACGAAATCGTGACCGTTAATTGGCATGCACTCTCTCCGGCTCGTTTTCTCATTTTAGCCATTGTTCTATACAGCCCACTGCTACATAAAATGTAGGAACCCAACAAGGACCAATGTGATTTGAATGAAATGACCAGTTTTTTCGATTTACGAAATCATAGGCTTATAGGTTTGTACCATGTATCGCTGCCGTTTAAGCCATTCTTCCAGTAAAGTAATCCGTTTACTGGACAAGATGAAATTTAATATGTCTAGGCACTTTCATTTAGTAGCACAAAGGGCCGAGACAAAGGATGTTAGGCGATACACTTGCGGTCACACATCTTGTTTACTATTGTTCACCCTTGGCATAAGGACATTCCACTTAAACATGCACCCATCATGATGTTGCAGTTCTTACCGTGTAATGTTGCCGTTCAAGTTTCAACTCAGTTAAACAGATATGGCATGTATACCAATTTTAACTCATAATAAAAAAACACATGCACGACTTCCCTCGAGGCATTCGTAATAATTGGTGACCGTTAATTGGCAAGCGCCAACGCCCGGCTGGTTTTCCCCCTTAGCCATTGTTCTTTTCAGCCGCTGCTTTTAAAAATTTGATGGAATCCCACGGGACAATGTTTTTAAAATGAAATAGTGTGTTTTTTACGATTGCGGAAGTCATGATGAAAAATGGTTTGTACCGTGAATTGTTGGCGTTCAAGTCATTATTTTCAGTAATGTGCTCAAGTTTACCTTGACAAATGAAATAGTATTATTGTTGTATTATGTTACAGAACTTTGTTATGGCTTTGCTGCCCCTGCCAACCCCACTTTTGTTTTTCGTATAATTAATTTGTTCTGTCAACAAACTTATCTCACGGCTATTTCACCATTTTCTTGAGAGCACAAACTAATTTATGAGGGGGAAATGAGCATCGTAGACTGTGACCACTGAAATTCCTAACTTTGGCATTGATAGCATGACACAACTCTGGGCCTGATGTCCCTTCGAGGCCTTCGTAACGAAATCGAATCGTGACCGTTAAATTGGCATAGCACCCTCGCTCGGCTCTGTTTTCCTCATTTTAGCCTTTGGGTTTATACAGCCCACTGTCTACATTAAATGTATGGAACCCAACAAGGACCAAGTGATGTTGAATTGAAATGACCAGGTTTTTTTGCGATTTACAGAAATCATAGTGCATAATAAGGTTTGTACCATGTATCGTTGCCAGTTTAAGCTCATTGATTCCAGTAAATGTAATCCAGTTTACCTTGGACAAGATGAAATAGTTATATGACTAGGCAACCTGTACATTTAGTAGCAACGAAGAGGCCGAGCACAAAGGTGTTAGGCGATACACTTCGCGGTCACACCATCTTGTGTTACTATTTTTTCACCCTTTAGACATAACGACATTCCATGCCTTAAACCATGCGACCTATCATGTATGTTGCAGTTCCTTACCGTGTAATGTTGCCAGTTCAAGTTTATAACACTTCATGTTTAAAACAGACTATTGGCATGTAATACCAAAATTGTAACTCAATGAATAAAAAAAAATCACATGCACGCACATGTCCCCTCGAGGCATTCGTAACGAAATGTGACCGTTAACTTGGCATAGCGCCCTCGCCGGCTGTGTTTTTCCCCGCTTGAGCCATTGTTCTTTTCAGCACGCTGCTTTTAAAAATTTGATGGAATCCCACAGGGAACAATGCTTTTTTTTAATGAAAAAAATAGGTTGTTTTTTCACGATTTGCGGAAGTCATGATGCATAAAATGGTTTGTACCGTGTATTGTTAGCAGTTCAAGCTCATTATTTTCAGTGAATGTGCTCAAGTTTACCTGGGACAAATGAAATAGTTATTATGTGTATGTATTATGTTACAGAACTGTTGTTATGGCTTTGCTGCCCCTGCCAACCCAAATTTTTGTTCTCGTATAATTAATTTGTTTTGTCAACAAACTTATCTCACGGGTATTTCACCATTTTCTTGAGAGCACAAACTAATTTATAAGGGGGAAATGAGCATCCTAGACTGTGACCACCAAATTCCTACTTTGGCATTGATAGCATGACACAACTCAAGGCCTGATGTCACTTCGAGGCCTTCGTAACGAAATCGTGACCGTTAAATTGGCATAGCACTCTCTCTCGGCTCTGTTTTCCTCTTTTTTAGCCATTGTTCTATACAGCCCACTGCCTACATAAAATTGTAGGAACCCAACAAGGACCAATGTGATTTTGAATTGAAATGACCAGGTTTTTTTTGCGATTTACAGAAATCATAGTGCTTAATAAGGTTTGTACCATGTATCGCTGCCAGTTTAAGCCCATTACTTCCAGTAAATGTAATCCAGTTTACCTTGGACAAGATGAAATAGTTAATAGCTAGGAAACCCTGTCATTTAGTAGCAACAAGGGCCGAGCACAAAGGATGTTAGGCGATACACTTCGCGGTCACACCATCTTGTTGTACTATTTTTTCACCTCTGGACATAAGGGCATTCCATGCCTTAAACCATGCGACCTCATCATGTATGTTGCAGTTCTTACCGTGTAATGTTGCCAGTTCAAGTTTAAACATTCATGTTTAAACAGATATTGGCATGTAAATACCAAAATTGTAACTCAATGAATAAAAAAAATCACATGTCCCTCGGCATTCGTAACTAAATGTGACCGTTAATTTGGCATAGCGCCAACGCCGGCTGTGTTTCCCTTAGCCATTGTTCTTTTCAGCCGCTGCTTTTAAAATTTGATGGAATCCACAGGGACAATGTGATTTTATAAATGAAATGATAGTTGTGTTTTTTACGATTTGCGGAAGTCATGATGAATAAATGGTTTGTACCGTGATTGTTGGCAGTTCAAGCTCATTATTTTCAGTAATGTGCTAAGTTTACCTTGGACAAATGAAATAGCTATTATGTGTATGTATTATGTTACAGAACTTTGTTATGGCTTTGTGCCTGCCAACCCACTTTGTTTTTCGTATAATTAATTTGTTTGTCAACAAACTTATCTCACGGTATTCACATTTTCTTGAGAGCACAAACTAATTTATGAGGGGGAAATGAGCATTAGACTGTGACCCAATTTCTACTTTGGCATTGATAGCATGACACAACTCAGGCCTGATGTCCTTCGAGGCCTTCGTAACGAAATCGTGACCGTTAAATTGGCATGCACCTCGCTCGGCTTGTTTTCTCATTTTAGCCATTGTTCTATACAGCCCACTGTCTACATAAATGTATGGAACCCACAAGGACAAAGTGATTGTTGATTGAAATGACCAGGTTTTTTTTGCGATTTCAGAAATCATAGTGATAATAAGGTTTGTACCATGTATCGTTGCCAGTTTAAGCTCATTGATTCCAGTAATGTAATCCAGTTTACTTGGACAAGATGAAATAGTTATATGACTAGGCAACTGTACATTTAGTTGCAACGAAGGGCGAGCACAAGGATGTTAGGCGATACACTTGCGGTCACCATCTTGTTGTTACTATTTTTCACCTTTGGACATAACGACATTCCATGCTTAAACATGCGCCCCATCATGTAGTTGCAGTTCTTCCGTGTAATGTTGCCAGTTAAGTTTACAACACTTCATTTTTTAAAAACGCTATTGGCATGAATACAAAATTGTAACTCAATGATAAAAAAAATCACATGCAGCACATGTCCCTCGAGCATTCGTAACAAATGTGACCGTTAACTTGATGCGCCTCGCCCGGCTGTGTTTCCCCGCTTGAGCATTGTTCTTTTCAGCCGCTGTTTTTAAAAAATTTGTGGCCCCCAAGGGAAAAAGTTTTTTTTTATAAAAAAATGGTTTTTTTTTCAGTTTCGGGCAATGAAAATTTTGTAGTTATTTTTAAGATTTTTAAGCCTTTTTTCTGTTCCAATTTGGGGGAAAATAAAATTTTTTTGAAAAATTTTATTTGGGGGAATTTTTTTTTTTGGCCCCCCGAACCCCAAAGGTCTTAAATTAATTTTTTTTAACCTTATTCGGGGATTTCACCATTTTTTTGAGCCAAAAATTTTGGGGGGGAATTGGGGGAAGCCCCCCTTTTTTTTTTTCCCTTTTTTCAATGCTAAAAAATTAGGCCAAAGGACCGGGTTGAAAAAATCGGCCTTTTCATCACCTCTTGGCCTTTTTTTTTTTACCTTGTTTTCGCCTTTTGCCCAAAAATTGATGGAACCCAAACGGCCCAAGTGATTTGAATTGAAAGACCGGTTTTTTTTTTTCAAAAAAAGGCAAAAAGGGGGTTGCCTTTACCTTTTCCTTTTAACCTTTCTTGTTGAAATTGTTTACCTTGGACAAAAAATTTAAAATTTTCAGGAAACCTTGCTTTTATTTTAAACAAAGGGCCAGAAAAAAGGTTTACCCAAACCCTTTTAAAAAAATTTTTTTTACAAATTTTTCATCAATAAAAATTCCAACCCCCAAAACCTGGCCCCTTCATATGTTGCGTTTTTTCAAGGCCAGGGTTTTCCCCTTTTTTTTTTTCGGGGGCTTTATTAATAAAATTTTTAATCAATAATAAAAAAATAATTTGGTTTCCCCTGGAAACATTGAATAAAGGGGCCCGTTAATTTGGGGGGCCAACCCCCCTTTTTTCCCCCTCTTTGCCAGTTTTTTTACCCGGAAAAAAATTTTTTTAAAGGGGATATTTTTTTTAAAAAATGAAATGTTTTTTTTTTTTTTCTTTGGGGGGTCTATAAAAAAATTTTGGTTTGTACCAAATTTTGGGCTTCACCTTTTTTAAGAAAACTAATTTAGGAAATGAAATAGCTTTAAGGGGGATTTTTACGCATTTTAGGGTTTTTGCCCCCCGCCAACCCCCTTTTTGCCTTTTTTAAAAATTTGTTTTTTGCAAAAATTTTCCAGGTATTTTTTTTTTTGGGCACCTAATTTATGGGGGGGAAAAAGGCATTGATGTGAAGAACCCTTTTTTGGATTTTTGAAAATCGGGCCTATTTTGGGGGGTTCGTCTGGACCTTAATTAAAAGCCCCTTTCCCCGCCGGGTTTTTTTTTTTCCATTTTTTTAACGGGGCCCACCTATTTTAAATTTAAACCCCCGGCCAAAAATTTGTGTCCCTTTTTTTTCTTTAACAAAACATATGCAAAAAAGGTTTTCCATGTATGTTCCCTTTTAAACTATTGTTCCCAGTAAATTAATCCATTTTTACCTTGGCAGATAAAATTTAAAAAAAAAAAATTTATTAAACGGGGGGCCGGAAAAAGGGAGGCTTTTAACTTGCTAACCCTCGGCTTTTTTTCCCCTTTTAGCTTTTCCTTCCCATTTTTTCCGGGCCCTTTTAATGTTGATTCCCCCCGGGAGTTTTAATTTTAAAATTTGTTTAAAAAGATTTGGAGTTTTAAAAAAGTAAAAATAAAAAAAAAATATCAGAATCCCCCCCTCGGGGTTCTGGGAAAGGGGATTTTAATGGATCGTCGCCCGGTTTTTTTTTCCCCCCTTTTACCATTGTTCTTTTAAAATGTTTTAAAAATTTTTTCCCCACGGGAACCCTTTTTTTTTTTTTTTTTTTTTTTTTTTTTTTTTTTTTTTTTTTTTTTTTTTTTGGAAAAATTTGTTTTTTAAAAATTACCAGGTTTTTTTCCCCTTTTTTTTGAACCAAAATTTTTATAGGGGGAAATAAATCCAGTTTCCCCAAAATTCCCAAATTTCTTTTATGCAGAAAAATAAAGGCCTAGCCCTTGGGCCTTGAAAACAAAGGGCCGAAAAAAAGATTTTGGCCCCTTTTTCTCATTTTTTACCATTTTTATCACCCCATTGACATAAGATAACCCAAAAGGCCCCAAGTATTTGAATTTTTCCCGGTTTTTTTTTCATTTCAAACTTTAGTGTAAAAAGGTTTGCCATGTACCCCAAATTTTAACCTTTTTTATTATAAATTAATCCATTTCCTTTGGAAAAATTGAAATAAATGTGGCCCCGTTTTTTGGAAAAAGGGGGGCCCCGGGGGCAACCCCCGCGGTCCCCCTCTTTTTGTTTTTTTTCCCCAAAAAAATTTTAAGGACATCCAGCCAAAAAATGGAAATGATGTTGGTTTTTACCGTTTTGTTGGTTCAATTTAAATTCGTTTAAACGACTATTGGCATTAATTCCCAAAAATTTTTAAAACTCAATGTTAAAAAAAATAATTTGCAAATTGTTCTCGAATTTAAGAAATGTTAGGTTTGGGCCCGCCCCCCCCTTGTTTTTCCTTAATTGTTTTTTTAACATCTTTTAAATTTATAACCCACGGGAAAAAATTTTTTTAAGGGGGGAAAAATGGGTTTTTACGATTTGGGCAATTTCAAAAATTTGGCCATTGATAGCATCAATTTATTTTTTCCCTTGATTCTCAAGTTACCGGGGACTTAAATTGGATATGTGGGTTTTTTCCTATTTTATGGTTTTCGCCCCTGCCAACATTTGTTTGCCCCAAAAATTTTTGTAAAATTTTTCCAGGGTATTTCCTTTTCTAAGCAAAATATTAAAAGGGGGTTGAAGATTTTTGCCTTTAACCAAAAAATTCCATAATTTCCAGTTACCTTGGACAAATCAAGGTTAATGATTTCAACCTTGAAACATGTAAACCGAAAGGCAAAAAATTGTTGGCCCTTTCCCTAGCCATTGTTTTTATTACCCCACTGTTACATAAAAAATGCTTGAACCCCCAACCAATGTATGTTGTTTACCGGTTTTTTTTCAATTTACAAAATAAGTTTAAAAAAATTTGCCCATT
Source organism: Pycnopodia helianthoides (assembly GCA_032158295.1). Classification (NCBI taxonomy): domain Eukaryota; kingdom Metazoa; phylum Echinodermata; class Asteroidea; order Forcipulatida; family Asteriidae; genus Pycnopodia; species Pycnopodia helianthoides. Next base: position 5,167 of record JASTWB010000544.1, on the reverse strand, counting down.
TTCGTTATTTAACCATTGATTAAAAAAAAATCCATTCCCGGACAAGTTAGTTTAAGAATGGACCGTCTTAATTGGCCAAGGGCCCGCCCGGGTTTTACCCGTGACACTTCGGTCACACTTTTTTTAAAATTTTTTTAAATACAAGGCAAGCTTTTTTTGAAAAAATTTTGGGTTCCTTCCGGTATGTTGCATTAAGTTTTACCTGTATGTTTAATTAAGCTATTTTTAAAAAATTGTCTAAATTTTAATAAAAAAAATTATAGAATTTGGATTCGTAAAAATGTTGTCTTGATTTGGCGCCCCGCCCCCTGTTTTCCCCCTTTTTTTGTTTTTAAACCCCTTTTTAAAAATTTTTTCAGGGAAAAAAGTTTTTTAAAAGAAATAGGGTTTTTAACTTTGCGGAATCATGAGGGCATGGTTTCTAGGTGATGTCATTTCAAGGCCTTATTTAGAAATGTGCCTTTAAAATTGGAAAATGATTCTTTATTTTTTTTTATTTTCCCAATTGTTTTAGGCCTGCCTCAAAATTTGGGCCCCGTAATTATTTTGTTGCAACAAAATTTTTTTTGATTTCAAATCTTGGGGCCCAAAAAAATTTGGGGAACATGAGCTCCTGGGTTTACCCCAATTCCTAAATTTTTTATGGAAAAAACTAAGGTATATTTTCAGGCTCGTCATGTGACTTAAAGGCAAGCACGGGTTGTTTTCCTTTTTGCCTTTTGTTTAAAACCCCTGCCATAAGAACCAAGGCCAAAGGGAAACCAACCAGGTTTTTTGCGATTTAAATTAATAGTGCATTTTTTCAAACTTCAGTTTAAAGCCATTGGATTAAAATTAAAAATTTAACCACAAAAAAAGTAAATGCGGGCACCCTGTGACATTTAGTAAAAAGGGGTTAGAAAGCAAGCGTGAGGCTTTCCCCCCAACCATTTGTTCTTTTCACCCCCTTTAAAATAAGGAATCCCAAGTTAATGGATTAAAATAAAATTTGATTTTGTGTTTTTTACCATTCAAGTTTAAAAAATTTTTTAAAAACCTGATTTTGGCAGTTCCAAATTTATTCATAATTAATTTACTGGAGCAAATTCCCTAAATTTTCGTAATATGTTAAAACCTTTGTTTGGCTTGCGCCCCGCCCCCCTTTTTTCTTGGTTTTTTTTAAACCTTTATTAGGATTTCCACCATTTTTTTAAAAAAAATAGTTGGGGGTTTTAGTTTTCAAAGTCAGATATAAAATTTTGTGTAGTAAAATTAGGCCATGCCTTATTCGTAAGGTTCGTTTACCTTAAAATTGAATAGCAATTTGTGGGTTTTTTCAGACCATTGTTATCCCCGCCCTGCAACCAATTTTTTTTCCAAAAATTTGTTAATAAATACCAGGGTTTTCTTTCTTAGTGCAAAATAATTTTGAAGGGAATCTTGCCTTTAACCAATTCCTAATTCATTTTTGAAAGAAAATTATGATTCAACCGCTTTGTACGAAAAGGCCGAAATTGGCATAGCACTCCTGGGCGGTCCCTCTTTTACCATTTTTTACACCCCTTTACATAAAATTATTAAACCCCCGGACCAATGTGATTTTGTTTTAATACCGGTTTTTTCCGATTTCAATATATTTATGTTAAACAGATTGCATTTAAACCAATTCCCAAATAAAATAAATACTTGGACAAATGGGGGAATTCTAGAACCTGCCTTAAACCATGGGGCCGCCCGGGTGTTCGTTCCTTTGTCTTTCACACTTTTTTTAATTGTTATTGGAAAAAATAAATTTAAACCAGGACTTCTTTTTTTTTAAAAAAAATGTTGAGTTTCAAGTTTCTAAACTTGGTTTTTACACGTGTTTGTTAAACCAAATTTTTTATAAAAATTAAAAAAATCCGGCCCAAATTGAGATTGTAATGAAATTGTACGTAATTTGTTTGGCTTGCCCCCGGGCCCCCTTTTCCTTGTTTTTTAATGTTTTTAAAAATTTAGGGATAACATTTTCTTGAGAAAAAAATTTAAGGGTTTAGATTTGGGGAACAAATCTATTGGTTGATTGTGCAATTAAAGGGCCTTATTTTCAGGTTGTAAGATGAGCCCTTAAAATAGCTAATTTTCGGTTTTGTTCAACTTTTTGTTTTTCCCCCTGCCAACCCATTTATTTTCCCAAAAAATTGTTTTGAATAAATTACCAGGTTTTTTTTCTTTTTCTGAGAACAATTTTATAAGGGACATTAGTTTGGCCAAATCCTAACTTTCATTATAATGAACCCATCTTGGCTAAATGTTTAGTTCTAAGAATGTGCTTTAAAATTGGCCGGGGGCCCCCCGGTTTTTTTCCTCATTTTCCCGGTCAACCCTTTTGGTTTTTTTTTTTAAAATGAGGGGAAAACCACAAAACCAGGATTAATTGAAGGGCCGGGTTTTTTTTTAATTTGCATTCAGTTCATAATAGTTTTACAGATATTGGCATTAACATATCCAAAATTTAACCCAAATAATTAAAAAATAATAGAATTTCCTAGGAACTTAAATAAAGTACCGGAGGGCAAAGCCCAAGGGGGGTTTCCCCCTCTCCATTTTTTTTTCCCCCTTTTTAAAAATGGGACCCCCAAAGCAAATGGATTAAAATGATGTTGAGTTTTTTCTTTTGGGAAGTTCAAGTTTAAAAATTATTTTTTAAACCGAATTTGGCAAGTTAACCAATTGTATAAAAATTTACTTGGCAGAAAACCCATAAGCTTTTTGTACGAATATTTTTAAAGGCTTTCCCGCCCCTGCCCCCCTTTTGTTCCGTAAAAAAATTTGTTCTTCAAAAAACTTTTAAAGGTTTTTCACCTTTTTTTTTAAAAAAATTTTTGGGGAATAGCCCCTAACTGTAACCGTTAAACTTTGGCATTAATCATAACCAATAACCTATGCCCTGGTTGTAAAAAAATGTACCGAAATTTGGGTACCCCCTCCCCCCCTCCCCTTTTTTCCATTTTTTAAACCCCTGTCAATTTAAAAATTTTTAAACCCCCAAAGGACCAAGTAATTTTAAAAAATGCCAGGTTTTTTTTTTACGAAACAATCTTTTTGGTTGTCCCATGACCCCCGAAGCTCTTGCCCAAAAAGAAACCCTTATTTTAAAAAAAAAAATTTTTTTTTTCCCCCTTCCTTTTTTAAACAAGGGCCCAAAATTGTTGGGGAAAAAAGGGCCAATTTGTTTTTAATTTTTCCCCCTTTTCAAATTCCCCCTTTTTTTAAATTTTAAATTTTGTATTTTGCAGTTTAGGGATTTTCCCAGTTAATTTTATCATTATTTAAAAAGATATTATGAAACCCAAATTGTATTTAATGAAAAAAAAAAAAAATTCGACATTCCCCCCTTTTTGTAACGAAATCTGGCCCAAAGGATTGCCCCCCCGGGTTTTTTTTTCCCCCCCGTTACCTTTTTCTTTGCAGTTTTTAAAAAATTTGTAATACGGGGAACAATGCTTTTTTTATAAAAAATATTTTTTTTCACTTTTAATCAATGCAAAAATTTTCCGATTTTTAAATTGCCTTTTTTTTGGAAAGGCCGGGTTTCCCCTAAAAAATGTTTTTTTAGGTGATTTTTTAAAATTTGAGGGTTTTTCCCCCAAACCAAAATTTGTTGTTTTAAATTAATTTTTTTTCAACAAAATTATTAGGTTTTACCTTTTTGGAGCCAAGTTTTTTTTGGGGGAAAGGGCCCTTATTTGGCCCAAAAATCCTATTTTTGGTTTATGTAAAACTAAGGCTTTGTTTTCACCCCTTTTTTCCGAAATTGGTTTTTGGCATACATTTTTCCTCGGCTTTTTTTTCTTTTTGCCATTTTTATGAGAAAATAAAATTTAGGGAAACCCCAAAACCAAATTTTGGTTTTGAATTAAAAAACCCCCGGGGTTTTTTTTCAAACGAACAAGGTTTAAATGGTTTGCCCTGTTTCGCTCCTTTTTTTTTACTTTTTAAATGAACCCAAACCTGGCAAAAAATGTAATACAGGAAACCCGTGTTTTTTAAAAAAGGGGGGACCGGTTTTTGGCGATACATTTGGGTAAAATTTGTACTTTTTCATTTGAAAAGGAAATTCCAATTAAACCTCCCCAAATGGGGTTTTTAAAACCTTAAATTTTAAAACCCCGAAAAAAATTTGGCTTTAATCCAAAATTTTTCAATTAAAAAAATACGACTTTTCCCCCAACCCCTCGTTAAGGGTAGTTGATTTAAACCCAACCCCCGGTTTTTTCCCCCTTTAAAAAAAAAAAAAATTTTCCCCCCTGTTTTAAAAAAAATAATCCCAGGGGGCAAAGGTTTTTTTTAAAAAGAAAAATTTTTTTTTTTTAAATTTTGGGGAAGCTTGGGGTTTTTTCCCGTTGAATTGTTCTTCAAGCCTTTTTTAAAATTGTAATTTTCCCCGGGAAAATAAATGCTTTTTTTTATTAGTTCCTATTTTTTTGGGGTTTTCTGTGCCAAAAATTTTTTTCTTTTTTAATTAATTTTCGTAACCCAAAATTTTTTGGTTTTTTTAATTTTTTAGGAAAAAATTTTGGGGGGGGGAAAATGGGGCTTAGACTTCCCCCCTTTTTAATTTGAGGGTTTTCTACAAACTTACCCTTTTTTCATTCTTAGAAAGTTTTAAAAAAGGGAAGCCCCTGCTGGCCCCTTTTTCATTTTCCCATTGTTTTACACCCCACTGTCTTTTAAATGAGGCCCCCGGGAAAAAAAGGTAAATTAAATGGGTTTTTTTGCTTTTTAAAAAAAATTAGAAATTGGTTTGTACAGCTTGCCTTTTAAGTTTTGATTCCATAAAGAACCATTTTTGGGAAAAAAATGTTAATGACAGGTTTTTTTTTAAGAAAGGGGGCCCAAAAGGTTTTTACGATCCTTCCGGGTCCCCCCATTTTGGTTTATTTTTTCCCCCCTTTAAACAAAGAATTTGTTAACCATGGACCCATACAGGCGCCAAAAGTGAACCAATTAAAGAAAACCCCTTTTTTAAAAAAAATTTGGAAATAAAAATTTTAACCAATATAAAAAAATCACATGCCCGCCATTCCCCTTTGGGTTCGTAAAAATTTTTACCTTAACTTGAATGCGTTTTTGGGTGTTTTTTCCCCCTTAAATTGCTTTTCCCCCCTTTAAAAATTTTATGGCCCCCAGGAAAAGCAAAAAAATT